>MU106314.1:0-27352 GCA_012274485.2 Sinapis alba | reverse complement strand
TCTTATTATCTGCTCCGAACTTGGACCAGCATCGACAGAAACACCAATCCGCTCCCAGAAACTGGCCATCTCATTTGTAACCTCACATCTCGGATTTTCAAGGTGCTCGATGTACTCGCAGTTGAGACCAGTGAGTTGTTCAAACTCTATCAGTGAAAACCTCACCGGATCTGCACCAACCAGACTCCAAAGCTCATACTTTTTCTTGATGTTGAGCTGGAAACAGAGCATGTAATGAACCAGCCTTGATGCCCAACCAAAATCCATCTCCTTGAACTTTAGGAAGACTCCCAATCTTGATTCCTTAAGCTCCTCGTATTCATCATCATGTAGAGCATCCCTTACAGCAGAAAACAACTTCGAGTCATCTGTATGGTATGCTATGCTTTTGTTTGGAAATGGCTCTTCCCCTAAGGTAAATATCCTCTTCGGGAGTTCTAGTAAATCCATTTTTCAGTCTGCAAAACAATTAAAAACCAACATCTCAATCACAAACCAAACACAATTACTGGAAGACTTCGTAGAAGACTTCCAGTTATTATTATCCGGGAAGACTTACTGGAAGACTTCCACAAAGTCTAGACCAACATATTGAAGAACTTACAGTCGGAAGCTAAAGCGGTGAAGTTAGGGTCGGCAACGACAGCAGCGGTTAGCAGATCTGCAAAACTCGAAGTAAAATAAGAAGTCAGACTATCACGTTTATGGTTTAACGGCGGCGAAACTTCGTAAAGGTTCGCCTTAAGTCAAAAAACCTGGACTCGACACCAAAGAGTAAGAACTTACCGGCAGCGGAGCTCAACGATAACAATAACGGAACACGAACGGTTTCGGATCTGAAAAAAAAAGAAGCGGGTTAGTTTAATCTCCAGAAATACTATTCCGACATGAAAGATAAAAGAGATTCGATGAAAGAAAGAGATTAGCGCGGTGAAAACGACGGAAAACGAGAAACGGCGGAAATCGTCTTCGATATCGCCTTTAGAGAGAAACGGCTAGGGTTCCGTGGTTTACCAGCAAATAGTGAATTAATTAAAAAAAACAGTAAAAAATTAGTATTTATATGTCCGGTAAAACATCTGGTTAGGTTAACTGTAAATTGGTAAAATTTAAAACCGGTTCGGCATAGAAGACTTACCCGTAAGTCTTCTGGCAAAAAACATGCGAGAAGACTTACGGGGAAGTCTCTTACACCCTAATACGTCGAGAAGACTTACATTTAAGTCTTCTAGTGTAATATGTTTAAGAGACTTAAGTCTTCCAATACCCTAAACAAAAAGCCAAACTAAATATCAGTAAACCCTACACTAAACTTAAAATCAACTCCAAAACTGTTTAATATACACAAAACTAAACAAATATATGTAAAAAACGAATTTTGAAAAAAATTAGTTAGGCTTCCAAAATCTAACCCTAAAGATACATACAATACTAGCACATATGTTTCCAAACCCTAGACCAAAGAATATCATGAGATGATACATTCACTCATCTATGTTGAAAACAATCCAATTTTACCAGATTTTATTTTATATCACTTACAAATGTTTATTATTACATGATTTAGATTTTTCCCACATCAAAATATTTTTTATGTAATTTATTAATTATTTTTAAGATTTACTAAACGAGAAGACTTACATGTAAGTCTTCTCAGAAGACTTACAAAATCGTAGAAGACTTAAAAACACGGAAGACTTAAATAGGCTATGAAGGTAAAAACGCATACACTTTTTTTTTTGTCATAAGGGGCCTGTTGTAATTTCACTACTCTTTTAGGTTACTTTTGCATTTGATTGATGTTTGGGTACACTTTTGCATTTGAATTCAAATTTTAGGTTGGTTTTGGCAATTTTCCCAAGTTTTCATATCTAAAAATGTACATTTAGAAAATTTGAAAATACTTTGTTCTAGAAAATATTTCAAAATGGCCTTTTTATCAACTTTGTAGCAAAGAAAAAACATAAAGTATGAATCTATAAATTTAGTTTAATATAAACACAAAATATCCACATAATGAATAAATGTAAATCATATATTTTTGGGAAGATTATTTGAAAACTTAGGAAAATAAAACCTGCAAAATGAGATAAAATTATGAAAAAATATAAGATAAAATTTAAATCATATTTGAGTAAACTTCTATAAATTCTGCTTAAAAGTCAGGGCTAGTATACTTCATTTGAAGTTTACTCTATCATAAAAAAAATAAATCTAAAAATATATAGATTAAAAATATGAAAATAAGTTTTTTTTAAATAATAGAAAATATAATTTATAAGACCAAATAGTAGTAAATTAAAGACATGAAGTTTGAAATGTAACTTTATTAAATATAAGTACAAAACACATATTTAAAATCTAAATATTTAAATATTACATTTTTTGGAGGAGAAGATAACAAACATGAAAGAAAATACATGTGAAATAAGATAAAATTATTTTTTTTTTAAATATGACAAAACATTTAAAGTCATATTTTTGTAAACTACCAGTAAAGTCTGCTTAAAACTTGTGGTTTGGTAGACTTCATTTGAAGTCTACTAACTTTAGCTTATAAGCAGCTTTCATTAAAATTCTACATTATCTAATAAATTTCAGATCTAAAAAATATGTACATTTTGAAATATGAAAAATAATTTTAAATCAGAAAATACTTCAAAAACAGAATTAATAAGATAAAATAGTAGAAAAATAAATGCAAATAGTTTGAATCTATAACTTTATTTGAATATAAACATATAAATACACATTTAAAATCTATAGATCTAAAACTTATATTTTTAGAGAAGAAAATGAAAACCATGAATGATAATACCTACAAAAACAAGATAATATTGTAAGAAATACATAACATAAAAATACACATTTAAAATCAATAGATCTAAAACTTACATTTTTAAACGAGAAGATTAAAAACATGAATCATAATACCTTAAATAATAAGATAATATCATAAAAAAGATATGAGAGAGTTTTAGAGAGAATAGAGAAAAATAAGAGAGTTTTAGAGAGAACGTAGAGAATTTTAGAGAGAAGTGATATAGCTTTAGAAACTTGTGGAACCATTTTAAAGAAAGACTATAAAAAAAATATTTATATAGAGAGACGAAAACTGTAATTATATTAAATTTACGAGACTGTAAACTTTTTTTGAAGTCTACTAAAATTAAAATTATGATTACACTTCATTGTACGTCTACTTAGTAGACTTTTTGGAAGTCTACTAAAATAATTTTATTATTTTTGTTTATTATTTCTTTTTTAATAATTTTAATATATAATCTTAAAATTTTTGAATATTAGTTTGAAGATTATAATTTTAATTTATTCATACAAAAACTAAAATAAATCAAAATTATTTTGATTTTTGTAATAATTTTTATTCTTTATTGTTTTAGATAATAATTAAATTTGATTTTTTTGTTCTTTATTCTTGTAATAATTTTGATATATGAACTTACAATAGGTTAAAAAGATTTGGTTTAAGTTCGGTTATGCTAAAATTAATTGGTTAAATCTGGTTAGGTTAAATTGCTACCGGTGAGTAGACTTATTTGTAACTTTACAATAATTATTTTTGTTTTTTTTACTTTATTTTATTAATATGATTTAGTAATTTTTTTCTTTATTTTCAGTAGTTATAATATATGATTTTAACTTTTTTTCAATTTTAAAATAATATTTTTTTGTAATCACTAACTAAAGTAGACTGGAAAAAAAATGCAGTAGATTTTATTGTAGGTCTACTATACTCTAAACCATAAATATCAAACCTTAAATATTTTTTTATAATAAAAAGTCTTAATTATTGTATCAAATATTCGAATATACAAAATATAAACTATTTCACACTAGTATGCAAATTTAGATCAATAAAACAATAAAAAAATATCAATCTAAAATCTAATCCTAAAAATCTAACATTTTAAAATATAACATGCTAGAACATTTTATTGTTAGACTATAAATTTTGTGTAATACATGTTACCAGATCAATATATATTCTTTTAAATTGTTCAATAATATAAAATTTTCATTTTGAAACTTCATATTAACTTTTATATTGATGATTAATTAAAAATTTCATAAAAATTATAGGATAAGAACCTGTAAACTACAAAATAAGTTTATATAGAAGACTTTGTAGGAGGTCTATAGATATATAGACTTTCTTTGTTACGTGAAGACTTACGAAATGCAAAATTGTAAAATAACATTCTGACTTTTTGTTTAGTTATAAAAGTTAAATAGTATTTTTTCACCCCTTTAAGTTGATTTTACATTTGATTGAATATGAGATGTACTTCTAAAGTTAGAATCAGTATTCATGTTGTTTTTAACAATTTTCCCAAATATTATTTACGGTTTTATGTTATTATTTAACGTGTTAATTATTGTATACAGTTAAGAAAGTCACGTGTTGAATTTCATACTTTATTTTTATCAGTTTTTGTTGTCACATTTGCTTATAACAATTGAACATATTTTCATTTATCTATACTATTATTTCGTCATTTACTAAATTACCTATTAATTTGGCTATTATTATTAAAAGGTGACTATGTATTAAACAAAGATAAATCTAATATATAATGAGAGAGGTTTTACTCTCCCATGAAGCTATCTATGTAAGCATAAGAAAAGTTAGTGGGACCCGCATATAAATTATCTTATTTCTTAAGCGATTTATTGTTTGTAAGGTGTGTTATTTATGATAGTTTTGTGGACTTTTTATGATGTTTAGTGGCCCATTTATAAAACCGAATTGTGTCCTGAAAAGCAAGTTAGTCGTCTTATGTTTCTCTTCACTTCAATTTAGATCTAGGGTTTCTCCACCAAAGCAACACACCTCACAAATACATACGTAACCTTTATATTTTCCAGATTAAATCGATAATCTGTTCATCTTCCTCTATCCCTACATCTCCCGAACTTTACTCTGACCATCAATGGTAAGGTTTCATAACTGCATCGAAGTTCTCTCATATATATAGTTCATGGGTGCCGTGCATCTCATATCTACTAACAACTTCTTTGAACCATTGCAAGTTTCATCTCAGCCTCGAACATGTCATCCTCCGATGCTTCTGCTGATCGATCAGCCGTCTCTCACTCAACTTTGGACGCTCTCCGGCTTGGAAGGAAAAACCGTGAATTTATGGGAATCATCCTCCTCTTCTTGAATGAAAAGGTATGGTAATCTTCATTCTATCACTAATCTTATATTCCATCTATGTCTTATTAATTCTGAAAATTACGTTTTGATTTAACTCTTTTGTGTCCCTCTGCAGAATTTTGTGATTCACGGTTTCATCTCAGCTATCTCGACCCGTAAGCCATCAACTGATATATGAAAGTTTGTAAAGCTTAAATCCATTCCCTTGCTTATTTAAATTGACTTTTATTTTCTCCTATAACAATACGGTGGTCAGACGATCTACAACACCGTTTAGGGGTCTTCTAAGCTTAGGTGATAAGACTCAGTCTAACATTGTGGTCACGACTGTCTATCCAATATTTTGAGGTATGGTCATCTAATTTTAAGTATTAAAGCATGTTCACTAAAGTATTTACCATTTATACTTTTTTCTTTGACGACTGTCAATAACCATGCTCACAATAATTATTCCAAGCAAAAGTCACGACAATACTTTCCAACCATATATTTTACCTTTTAATATAGTCTAGGAAACACTCTTGCTTCTGCAGTCAACCTCTCTCTGAACTCCACACCAGCAACAAAATTTTACTTTGACACTAACATTGCTGCCATCAAAGAGTTCACAAGCAGGTAACATCTCAAACTGTCTTGGCTTGAACTTATATTTAAATATCTGGTAATATTTGGTAAACATATGTTTTATGCAGCTTGTATGGTGCAGCAAGAGTGGTTTTAACGTGTGTTGATACCATGAAAGGGATCAAAAAGAAAGAACTTCTTCAATTGGAGAACTCAACACATCAAGCAGGTAACACTCACGGTTTGAACACATTTTGTTAGTCATATGTTGCTTTAAAATAGCCACATAAAATGGTAACTTTGTTGTTTCTGTTTAGACACATGAAGCTGATTTATTTTGTAAAGCTTTAATTGTTGAGGTCCTCCAACAAAATGGATGGTCGTTTGTCTCTTGCACTCAGATGCAGCCGGAAGGTGGACAAATCTGGCACTTCACTTCAGTTTAACAGATGTGTTTCTCCCAACGTGTCCCATTTTGATTCCAATCATCTCATCTTTGCCCCGTTGAGAAGTTAGTGGATCAAGGGGTTATCAGGTTCGAATTGTTTATCCTTGCACGTTCACAATTATCGTCCTCTTTATCCAGGTTCCAAGTTGATGACTAAGCTCACCAAAAAGATGCGCCTACACTTTCCTTGAGGAGGTACATTTATGCTCTTTCACACCATTTCTCCTTTGTTTATAATTCTTACGCTTCCTCTGAATGCTTCTTAGGATGAGTGGCGGTGGAAGGCAGGAGCTACCAAGATGCCTTGAAGACCTAGCTGGCAAATAATACGTCTTCCAGGTTCGTTTCACTCCATACCAACCAGCATACCTTCAGTGTCTCTGCAATCAGTGACGACAGCTTCTTTTGCACTCATGCAGAGGTGGAGTAATATAAGTTTTTCAACACTTTTTTCCTTGATAATTTAAAATAACACATGTACAACCACGTCTCAGAGTAGTAGCAGAAACCAAGCTACAGTCGAGTGGACGGCGAAGGTGGACAAGCAACAACATCTGCTAGCAATACAGCTGTTGCGGCGAAGATAGCAACGGGAGCTGAAGAACCAAATCCACCAGGCTTTGAAGACAAAGAAAAAGCCAGGCAAACGCCCCGATGAGTGATAGTTTCAACTCCATCAAACCGTCACTTAACTTTGTGTCTTTTATTATTGTTAATTTCTTATGTTTTTTTTCATTTTAAACTTTAGTTGTGTCTTGCATTTTCTGAAAACTCTCTCCCCCTGAAGACAAGTAAAATTTTATCTATAAATAATAGTGGCAACGTTGACGAGTGTATATAGACATTCGTACCATTACAATTTTTACCCTGAAATGAACTTCAAATATTATATTCTTCAGACCCATTACGGTCCAACAAAACTGTAAACTAACTTTATCCAATTATTAACCCCTTAGCCAATGACTATTTTACATAGACAGCAAAACAAATAATTAAATATGTGGTTAGGAGTATGCAAATTTATCCCAAATAAATACAACCCAAAAAATTCAATAAAGCTGCTCTTCCCACACTAAACGTCTACCACAACACATAAACCTCGCAGTTCAAAAAACCCCATAAAACCTCAATTTTTTTCAAATCTCAGCGAAATGACTGCATAATCTCAAGAACAATTTCACAAACATCAGTTCTCTTATAGAACACAAAAACAATGTATACATCCCCGTGCTTGCGCGGGGATTCCACCCCTAGTCATTAACAATGATAGACTTGGCTAAAGCATCAGCTCCGTTGTTGTTTTATCTCGGTATATATCTAAAATAGCTGCATCAAAACCGATTTTCCGAAGCAAGATATCTATAATCCAATAATTAACCCTGAAGTTCCTTTTTGACCCATCAATCCAATTTATTTTTTCCTTCAGAAACATCTCTACGATAATGTCTCATCCATGCATGTTGCATATGGTCAAAAGAGTGGAATAGTAGTTGACAAAAACAGAAGGATATAGAAACGACTGTAAGGGGTTTGTTAAAAAAAAATCATAAATTAGAAGGTTCCTGGTATTCGATCAAAATCTTATTATGAATTGAAATATTATTTGAGAGATTGGGTCATGTGGAAAGATGCAACCCCGTTGGATGACCAATAATTCCACGTCTTTATAAAAATGCGTATGTGGTCTTTTTACAATACACGTTTTCATTTTCTTTAACACCCATGCAGTTTGGCCTTTCTTTATTTTAGTTTATAATTTCATTTTCTTTAACATTCATGCAATTTGGCACGTATAAATAAATCATTAAAGCTGCGTTTAGACAACCAACATGTGTAGTATTATGTTTTATAATGCTATTGATACAAATATAGTCGTCTCTCTAACACTAGACTTAGAAAAACATATCAGATGTGTTGTTTAATAATTCTTGCTTTCAAACCAAAATTAAGAAAGAAAAAAAAAACACGACCTATTTATTTATTTATTTATTTATTTATTTATTTAGTATGTTCTTTTCCATTTTTTTTTTGGTTAATTCTGTCATTTCGTTAACTTATAGAACAGAAGAAGAAAAGTATTTCAAATTAGGTATGCCAACCATTCAGACTCCAATATAGTTGTGATATTAAAATTTTAAATTATGTACCATAAATATTTTTGTACCATACAAAATTGATTTGAATTTTCGTCGATTATAATTTTGGAATCTGTTTTTATAGATTTTTAGAGAACTGATATCGTCTAACAATTTTCTTTAGCTTATATATAATTTTCCTTTAGTTTGTAACGTATAAAGTTTTTTTAAAGAAAATTTATCTTTTCCCTAAAAAAGTTTTAATTATATATTAATTATATATATCACTAAATTACGTATTATCTAAGTGAGCAGGTTTCTTTATGGCATCCAATTTATCGAATTTATTTAACAAAAAAAATATATCGACTTTACATTGTATTATTTTTCTCTCTGAAATAACATTATCGATGGTCAGGTTATGTAAGGCAGTAGGGGTAATTAAATTAGAAACATTTACACAATAGGTCACATTACCTCTTCTTTATTACGCTCTATGACATTTTTCTCTCCTAAGACACTTTTTCTTAATTTTCCCTTGTCTTCTAACCTATCTCTTAATTAATCTAGTTACATCCTTTTAAAAAATATATTTAACTAAACTTGCATCAATTAATAAAGTCACCTGAATTGCTATAAACCATTGATTTAATTACATATTGGATGGTTAAGATTTATTCACTCTCTCTTTCTTCCATGAATCTCAGCCGTCATCAACACCATCTCAGCCTTCGTCAAAACTCTCTGTCGCGTATATGTTTAATTCACGAGCTTGAATGCGGGTAACTCTAACAAAGGTGAGTTTCTTTCTCTGAACCGCTGCACTCATCGTCCGTCAAGCTCCGGGAAAAGTTTCTCGTGCTGCCATATATCTTGTTTTCTTCTTCATTTTGTTTAATTTTACCACCGGCAAATCAAAGTTAACAAATCAACACGAAATCAAGAGTAATAAGACCAATTCAAATGATTTGAGGCTGTCTTTTATTTTGTTCATGACAATGAGCTAAGAATCCTGCAAAGTTCGTAACCATAAGGGGCTGGGGAAGAAGATAACATAATTACGATAATGCCATTAGTGAATTAATATTAAAAAAAAAACATCCAGCTGGAGTCGAACCAAGGTATGGAGGGCATAACCATGCCAACTTACCATTAAACTACAACACTCTATGTGTAAGCTTCCCATAACAAAGTTAATATACACATTTATCCGTTTTTGTAATAAGGCTAAAAACTGATTTTTCATTAATAAGTAACTAGTCTCGATTTTTGTTAATTTCCTTGGCCCACTCAGTAATTAGTATTCCTTAGGTTTTATTAGTCATGTGTAGATATAGATGTTTGTGAATCAGTGTACATATAGATATACGTACTTGTGTACATTCTAAATATACAAGTAGATGTTTATTAATTAAGTGTGCATGTAATGTGTATATATTTGTGAAAATCATCAAAATAAACCATATGTTAGGTAAAAAATATCCAAGTATACCTTTGTAAACTAGTATACAAATGGATATTTGGTGTACATGTGTACAATAAAACATAGTATACATGTGAATCTTTGTACATGTGGATGGTGAAATTTTATGTACATCATATCATATATATATAACTACATATAAAAAGTCAGTAATTATATCTTTAGAAATTATATCTTATTAAAAATGAATTAGTAAAAATGAAAAATCAGTACATCATGTCCACACATGTACACATGTACAAATATAACATTTCAGGTACACATGTACATCATTTAAGGTGTACATGTTTAGCCAAATCTGCAAAAGATAGTTTTATATGTCATTCGATGGTTTTATATGCCATTTCATCATGAACATGTTTTACCTTGTATCCAAAAGATGGTTTTATGTCATATCATGCCTGCAAAAAATGGCTTTGACATGCCTGCAAAAAATATCTTTTACATTTATGTTTGTTTGCTTGCTTGTCTATGTAAATGTTTTCATTTTGCTTCATAAATCTTAAGTTATTCTATTTATTGTTGTACATAACATATGTTCTTTTCATTTTTTTTTATATAATTTGAGTTTTTGTCAATAACTATTATATTACTGAAATTTAAACAGAGTTAATAACATATTAAAAAGATCGTTTACACAATTATCTTGAGTTTTTCATATATCTCCACAACATGTACACTATAATTTCTAGGTACACATGGACATCGTTTAAATTGTACACTATCGTTAGTATCCATGTGTACAAGATTGTAATGTGTACACAAGTCCACCATGCACACATATATTCAATTACAACCAAAACCCAAAACTACATATCACTAGTTCGTTCTTGACATCTGATAGGGGCTAGATAAGTTGCAACGAAGAATATGAGGTGATAGCATTGACGGAGATGAGTTACAAAACACAAAACGGAGGAAGCTTGGTCACAGTGATTTCATGGCGAATGAGGAAAATAGAGACGTGGTGATGATCACCTATGGTGTTGTTGTGGCGGAGGAGAGATTCACTTTCTCAGTTGTCTCCTCAAAAACATATCTATCAAAAGCAAATAATCCACCATTGTGTAAACGTTCAATCATTACCTGTCCATTTCAAACAACCGCTCTGGTAATCATTCATTCGCCTCCTCCAACAATGACGGTTCTGCGTTTTGGCTATTAACAGTCAGATTCAAAGATTTTGAGACTCCAACAATCAAAACAAACCGGAAAAAGTAACTCACCGTCAACTGTTAGATAACAAGAAACTTAACAAGCGCGAAAACTAACTGAAATTGCAGTCTAACCCTAAATTATGAACTTTAAAACCGAGCGAATTGGGATACCAAAACAAGAAGTCACCTTTTGCTTTCTCTTTCGCTGCTCGCTTCTTTCTCAACAACATAGTCTTTTCCGTCAATCTACGCCGTATAAATGCCATACCTCTGCAAGTTTCTCCGTTGTCTTCTCTTATGAAACCCTCTTTAATTTTTCACTGTCCAGAAAAAATAACTTCTGGATATCACTTTTTTATGTGCCCAAGATTAAAAAATAAACCTAATTAAATTTCATTTGGCGTCCACCAACCAAAGTCTGCTAATTTTGAAATTTAAACCTTCTAACTGACCCAACTAGAATAAATGACGATTTACTAAAATGTTCATTCTTAGTTTACCTTTTCAGGGGAGAAATAAGTCTTCAACCATTAAAAAACTGCCTTGGTAGCACATTATGTCTTAAGGTGTAATAAAAACACAAAAAATGACCATTTATGTAAATAACTCATTAAATTATCCGGGATGTGAAACCCGATGAGTTGGGTAGTTAAGTGTCTGGATTCATACGAATTCGAGTAACAAGAATTTGTGGAAACAAATAGCCGGATATTGAATGATGTATTATACAATGTTTATTTAATTCTAAAACAAAATTAACTATAACAATTTTGAAAGCTTAAATAAATTTAAGACATAAGCCTATTTAACCGGTAAAACTAGTGGATCGGCACGTTTGCCTGGATCTTTTTCATTTATTTCCATGTCAATTAAAATTCTTTAAAGATTATTTGTAGAATAATATTGACAAATGTATTATCTATAATCAATTTTACTAAATAAATATGCCACAGCATATTAAAAATAATGACATGGTTTGATTAAATGTAACATTGACAATTACATTTAATACTTATTTATATTTTTGTTAAATTTTTTGGAATATAATAGTAGATTATACATTATATTAAAGTAAATTTATTTAAATATAATAGTAAATAACATATTAATAAAAATAATATTATATAAATTTGAAGTATTTTTATTTCTATTTTTATAATTATACAATTTATAACTAAAAAACTATTTTCAATTTTTTTTACAATTTTGTAAAAAATATAATTTTTAATCGTAATATTATTAGTTTCTTTTATATATCTACAAATTTTAGAAATATTATTAGTTTTAGTTTTATTAATTTTATACAAGTTGATTTAATATATTTTATACAAAAGAAATAGATAAAAAATTTAACTTATATTATAATTTTAAATATATACATATAAATTCTTAAATATAATTTAAAATGAACAAAATTATTTATTTTATCTTAGATTTAATTAAATCAAAACTTATATTAAAATATTGATAAGAAAATAATAAAATTTAAAATAATAAAACCTTTTTTATTTTTAAATATATTTAAAATTAATTTTTTTAATATTGCACGTAGTAGATGAAAACACCTAGTTGATATGTGAGATTATAGATGTGTTATTTGAAAGTTTGGTGGTTATTGTTTGTTCTTTAAATTTGTTTGTGATTACATTTTTAAAATCTGATAGATTTAGCTAGATATGTATGAGTCTATATTTTGATGTACTATTATGAAACGTAAATGTTTAACTTCAAATTGTGGTTGTACTTAAATTTTTGAAATATAAATTGGATATGTATTGAACAAGACCATCTTTAATAATTTACTATATTTTTGTTTTTCATAATAAAATAACTTTATAATAAATTTAAGTTCTACTTCAATTATATTATGTTTTAGAGTTTGAATAAAATATTTAACAAAAATAAATGAATTATTCTGTTTAAGGACTAAACTATTTTTACTCTATTATAAATTGAAATATAAAATTGGATTGAAATATTTTAAATTTAAAGTCTATTTTAGATTAAGAAATATATGGGGTTGAATTTTTTTTTTAATAATTTAAAATATTATATATATTTTATGAAACAATAAATATTTATATATTTTTACTCTTGTTCTCTAACTTTTGATATTTTATAACTTAAACGATCCATATTTTTAACATGTTTTGCATTGAATGAAGTTCGTTTATTGTTTTTATAAATAATATAAATATGATATTTTAATTTGTTTTATAATAATCAAATACTATACATGTTTGTTTGGTGTAATAACTCTCAAAAACTATAATCTTTAATTTGCTAAAAAATAGAAATATGATTTTTTCATTATTTTACCTTTATAGGTTTTTACGTATAGAACAAATAAACTAGTCATAATTTTAAACTTTTAATTTTTTTCGAATCTACATATCTATCACAGCGAAAATTCAGCTTTTTGACATACATCTAAATTTGAATATTTAAATTATTTTATATATGGATTTGGAAGATAAAATTATTAACTCAACATATTAGAGTAGCAAAATTATGGATCTTCCATCTGAACTAGATTTACCCTAAGTTTTTTTAAAAAATATTAGATTTGTGTCCATTCCTACAAAGCCGTAGAATCAATTCATTCCAAAGTTTGTTTACAATTTTGTATACAATGACAGGAGATCACAATAATTCGTTAACATAGAAAAAAGATCTGCGAAAACAATTCTGAATCTAATGGTTAAATTAAGTTCATAATGATAACGTGACACATTTCATAGTATACTTCATAAATCATTTGATTGAATTATGGTCCCATTGAATTATATATTGATCTCATAAGTCATAATTGTCAATGAAATAAACTAAATTAATTAGTGTTTTGAATAAAGATAAATCAATAATGATTTAAACAAACTTAAAAATATATTACAATATTATTGTATATCATTAAACCAGAAATGCTTGAACGGGTTTAATATCGACTTTCTTCACGTCTGAAATTCCAAAATACAATTTTGCTTCTTCGGTCTTTATTGTCAGATAGCAGAATTCCACGAACGTATTTGATAAGTTGTGACTAATATAACATTCATTTTTCCTATCAGACTAACTTGTCGATGTGTTTGACTGATTCGTTAGAAATATATGCACGATTAAACACCGGCGTATGTTTGATCAAATATTTATCGTATTATATAAGAGTATTTATAGTATGAGAGGAGACTTTAACGTATTTCTAGGATATTTTGTGAATAATATAAATTTAATTTATTTACAATCTATTAACACGCTCCTTCAAAATGAATTGTCAGACCAATCTTGTTAAGAAGCGAATAACAGAGCGCGAGATAGCATTTTAGTACATACAAGTATAGGGGTGTCAAAATGGGCAAAATAATCCAAATGATTTTAAGATTACTAAACTTTGATCCGCGTATCCGTGCGGGTATATTTTCAAAAACATGTTACTATTTGTTTTTATGTCATTGTTAAAATTGGGTAAAAAATCCTAATTCGTAGAACCAAGCTGATCCGGATCTAAAAAAAATAGTACCAAATCCGAACCAAAATTGATTAAATATCTGAATTATTCAAAATTTTGATATTTAGAGAATCTGAATCAGATCCGAACCGAAGAATTCCGAGTACCCTAACCGGTTGGACCGATTCGACCATTGACCCAACTATAATGTAAAGACAATGCGGTCCGGTTTTCAAAACATTAATAAATATATTATGTTGAGTTAAATTTGTGTTAAAACAATCTCCATGTAAGATTTAAATATATATTTAATATAATATTATTAATATATTATGTTTTTTTAGTAAAAATTTTAATCAGTTAAATAAGTAATCGGCTTATAAATTCAATATCATATTCTACCTACATTTTTATGTAAATAGAATTCAATATTTTATCTATATTTTTAATAGCTTAGATGGATAATGGATAAAATCAATCCGTTTATTAAATGGATTGGATCAATCTATAACTCTTTTAAGTTAACAAGTTAATGATTTTAATGGTTAATCCATGAACAATAGTTTCATAGTTTAAATGGTAATTATGTGTTACAAAAAAAAATATTAAGTAAAAAATATTATTTTGGGGAAAATACAAGTTTTGCAGTTTTGACGGAAAAACTCAATTTTACGGTTTTAGCGAAAATTTTCTTTTTTAACGGTTATGGCCGAAAACCCGACAATGAGCAGAAAACACTATTTTGCGATTTTGGCGGAAAACATAATTATGCGATTTTGGCAGACAAACACAATTTTGCGGTTTTGGTGGAAAACTTGATTTGCATTTTTGGTGAGAAACACACAATTTTGCAGTTTTGGTAGGAAATCACAATTTAACAATTTTGGCAAAAAAATTCAGTTTTACGGTTTTGGCGGGAAAACACAGTTTACGGTTTTGGCAGAAAAACACAATTTAACAATTTTGGCGGAAAACTCGATTTGCATTTATGGCGAAAAAATATAATTTTTTGGTTTAAGTGGGAAAATTTGATTTTACAATTTTGGCATGAAAACATGATTTTGCGGTTTTGGTGGGAAACTCAATTTTACGGTTTTGGCGGAAAACACGATTTGACGACTTTGACAGAAAAACGAGATTTAACGGTTTTGGAGGGAAAACACGGTTTTACGGTTTTGGTGGGAAACTCAATTTACATTTTTGGCGGGAAACACGATTTTGTGATTTTGGCGGGAAAATATGATTTTTCAGTTTTGGCGAGAAAACATGATTTTACGGTTTTGACGAGAAAATGTGATTTTGCAGCTTTAACAGAAAATACGATTTTACGGTTTTAGCGGAATTTTTTTTTTTACAATTTTGACGGAATAATGATTTTATTGTTTTGGTGAGAAAACACGATTTAATGGTTTTGATAAAAAAATTATTTATAATTTTGGTATAAAAAACTTATTTTATTAAATTTGGACTATTAATATTAATAAACGAACAAAAGGAAATATATATATATATACATATATATATACATATAGATATATATATATATATATATATATGAGGAACTGTTTGTTAACAAAAATATATATGAAAATTAGGTTAGGTTTAATTTATTGTAATTTAATTATATATATGAGAAAATAAATAAAGTTTGGTGTAAGTTTGGTTTATTTTTGTTTCTATTTTTGATTTAAGTTTTTGTTTGTTATATTTTTTTATTGATTTGCTATGGATAACTCATTATCCATTACAATCCAAACCATTTTTATCCAATCCATTAAAATCCATTTTATCTATTAATCCATTTATACCTAATTTTTTCTATCCATTAAGATCGATGGTTTGAATTGGTTTGGATTGACTCATTAATTTTTATCCATCTGACACTTCTACATACAACGTAGCATCAACATTATGATTATCGAGCGTAATCACAAGTTCACCAAGCAGAAAGGTGTGAGAATATAATATTCAGAGAGAGTTTATTTGCTGGAAACTGAAGAAGAAAAGAAAGATTTTGAAATGTAAAAAAAAATAAAAGGATAGAAATGATTTTTTTGATGTTCAGCGAGTTACTGTTCAACGAGTTATTGTTCATCGAGTTATTGTTCACAAAGTTACTGTTGGTGGAGTTATTATTTACTTGAACAATATCTTTCTTCTAGAATCCTCTTGAACTCTTTTTGACTCTATTGAACTCTCTAAAGTCTTTTTTATTATTATTTATCATTTTATGTCCACACTCTTCTTCAAACTTGATCATATGAACTGGTCAAGCTTAGAAACCATGAACATTCTTTCACTAAAACCTTAGATTGAAAAAAACACTTGAAATAAAAACTAAATCAAGAAAAAAGAGTATAACACTTCATGGTCAAGAGTACAAGTGTGATGGGAGCTCTATAAGTCCAAACTTTGGGGAATTAACTCACACACTTTAGTGCTTGATGTCTTGGTGAAGATATCAACCAATTGATCTTCACTTCTTGTGTAACAAGGAAAAATGATTTGTTGCGCCACTGCTTACATGACCTTATGACAATCCATCTTAATGTGTTTGGTCCTTTCATGGAACACATTATTAGATGCTATATGAATGTGAATGAACTCACACACCTTAGTGCTTGATGTTTTGGTGAAGATATCAACCAATTGATCTTCACTTCTTGTGTAACAAGGAAAAATGATTTGTTGCGACACTGCTTACATGACCTTATGACAATCCATCTTAATGTGTTTGGTCCTTTCATGAAACACATTATTAAATGCTATATGAATTATTTTCTGGTTGTCGTAATGCATAGTGATAGGAGAGATTTTCTTTATGCTCAAATCCCTCAGCAGTCCTTTGATCCATATGAGTTCACTAGTAAGTTTCTTCATAGATCGGTACTATGTCTCAACACTTGAATAAGACACCACCTTCTACTTCTTACTCTTCCAAGTGATCAAATTTCCTCTAAGGAAGATGCAATAATTGGTTGTTGATCTCCTGTCCACTCTATCACCAGCCTAATCAGCATCACAATATTTCATAATCTATGCATTCTTGTTGTAACCCATCCATACTCCTTGCCCTGGTGCTTCTCTCAACAAATCAAGTGTGTACTTTCTTTGGGGTAAGAACAACCCTTCTTTAGATTGGGATAATAAAAACTTTGGTTAAAATGACACCTTGTCACTTCATGTGATGATGATGTCGTCCACATATATGAGGATGACCACAATATCTTGTTGACTGGTGATGGTGAAATGAGTGTAATCAGCTTCAGACTTGATGAACCCTCCTCTTCTATTGAGAGTAGTACTTAACTTATAATATCAGGCTCTTAGTGATTGTTTCAACCCATAGATTGCTTCTTTCAATCTAAGCACATTTTTTGTTTGACAAGATGTTCCAGATCTGAAGGTGGTCTCATATAAACCTCATCTTCTAATTCTCCTTGTAGAAATGCATTCTTGATATCCATCTGCCATAGATTCTATTTCAAGTTAACTTCCAATGATAACACAATCTTTATAGTGTGAAGCTTGGCAACTGGAACAAATGTATCATGATATTCTTCTCCAAATGTATGAATAAATCCCCTTAATACTAGTCTTGTCTTGTCTTGCGCCTTTCTAACTTTTCATTAGCTAGATACTTAATGGTGAAGATCTACCTACTTATCACTGCTTTCTTGTCTTTTGAAAGTTCAGTCTCATACCAAGTATCATTGACTATCATAGCATTGCTTTCGTTTCCAACATATTATCTCCATTCTTCATGCTCTATTGCTTTTTCATATACCTTGAGTTATATTTCTGATCTAGTTCACCAATAAATGCAATATGTTTTTGAGGGTAATGTTCCAATGAGCTTGTAACTTATATAGGATGAGCAGATGCATTGCTGTTGAAGTACAATATGGTGTTTACCCATGAATGATTTCCTCTTGTACTCTTTCTTAATGGTTGTACTTCTTCTTGCATTCCATCTTGATCATGGACAACTGAATTATGGACACTCGAGTCGTGGACATCCAAATCGTGGAAAATCGAATTGTGGATAATTGAATTGTGGATAGCTGAATCGTGGACAGTCAAATCGTGGAAAACTGAATCATGGACAGTCAAATCGTAGACAGCTAAATCATGGACACTTGAATTATGGACATTCGAATCATGAACATATGGATCGTGGACATCTTGTGATTCGTGTAGATTTCTCTCCTCATGATTATGATGGACTGCTACTACAGCTTCTTCAGCTTCTTGAGAAGTAGGTGGTCCCATAGTTTCCCCATACTCCTTAGGTTGATTGATTCCAAGGCTTTCCAAGATGATTCTCATGTTGTTTGTTCTATCTAAGGCTGATTGGAATAAATTCTTCCCTCATCCCATCTCTTCTCATCATAATAGCCATTAGTCTCCACAAACTTCACATCTCTTGATATTTGAACATTTCTTGCCACTGGATCATAACATTTATAATCCTTTTGTGTTAGAGAGTAGCCAATGACCATAGCTTTTGAGATTTTGACATCTAACTTGTTCATATGTTCCATTAGTATCAACACATAGCAAAGACATCCAAATACACGCAAATGATCCAAAGAGGGCTTGTTTTTATGTAGTACCTCAAATGGAGACAGATCAATAAGAATCTTAATGGGAATCATGTTGATCAGATAACAAGCAGTCATCACATCACTACTGCAAAACCTCTTTGGGACATTAGTATGGAACATCATGACTTTGCCACTTCCATCAAATGCATGTTCTTTGTCCCAGCTAATTTATTTTGTTGAGTAAAAACAACACTTGTTTGATGTATACTCCCATGATGAGCTAGATACTGCTTGAATGCTTGACTTGTGTACTCTTCATCATTATATGACCTAAGAATCTTGATTTTGGCATTGAAATGGTTGAAAACATGAGTTTGAAAAGTCTTGAAAGTTATAAAAGAAGTATTGATCATTCAAATAGAAGAAGATGGTTATGTTCTTTTGAGATGATAGAGTTCATTATGATTGTGTCCTCTTCCAATCATATGTCTTTGTCTTTAAATCTCGAAACTCAACATCATCAATTTTGAAGACAATTTGATAACTGAAGTCAACTATAGCCTTCCTTACATATAGAAAGTTGCAAGTAAATTGAGGCATATATAAGGTAGATGATTATCTATCAAACAACCTAAGGTTTCATATCCCTTCTATCTTAACTTTATCTCCATTGGCTATAATCACATTTCTTAAAGCAGGCGTGACATCACTTATCAAATTCATATCACTAATCATATGATGACTAGCTCATGAATCTATAATGATAGGTTTAGAATATGTACATGCCTTCTTAGATGAGATGATGGCATTGGCAGCTCTAATGAAGTCATTCAAATCACTCATGGTTACTTAGTTATTAGTTCTATAGCACCATCTGCACTTCTCCATACTTCTTTTTCATTTGAGTCACCATTGAAATCAAAATACATGGTCTTTCCTTCAAATGTATGATGCTCAATTTGCTTGAGCAAATTCCTGACCACCTTAATATCCATCTTCATTTGCTTCAAAGTCTTTCTTTTATGATGTTTCTTAGCCCTCTTGTACTCATGAAACAACATAATTTCCCATTCGTGTTTGGCGTGTTCTTTGTAGACTCAACTGGCTTTATTTCATTCTCAAAAATGTGTGAGTAACTTGTTCTTTCTAGACAAGTGCACACACATTCTACACTTAGAAGATTGTCTTCTCTAAGAACATGCTTGATCATCTGATTGTATGAAGGTTTTAGAGTCAATAGCAAACTAAAGACCACATCATGTTCTTGCCTTTCTCATAAGACTTCAGGATCACTAGAACTTTGTCTAAGCATGTTATGCTCTGACCATAAACTCCTCAATTTTCCAAGATGTTGGTTGAACTCTCCTTTATCTTGTTTCAAGTTGTTGATCTCTTTCTTGATTTCAAATATCCTTCTTAGATTAGACATGTTGCTATACACCTTCCTAAGTGTACCCCACAACTCTTTGGAAGATTCAAAATATGAGTAAGCTTCCAAGATTGATGTCTCAAGGCTGTTTTTGAATGATTAATAACACCATGAGATCCTCCTGGCCCCAACTGCAATCGCAAGCCAACACCACTTCGTTACCATTCTCTCCTAGGGTGGTTATCTTTGGAGTATCACCATCACAGATGTGACTCCATAAACCCCTTCTTCCAACGGATGTCTTCACCATTTTTGACCAGAGAAAGTAACTACTACCCTTCAATGTTACTGGAATGGTTACCATTTTTGAATCCCCCATCTTTTCCAGCTATGGACCACTAGATAATAGAGTGAACTCATAAAAAAAAAATTAAAATCAAAGAGATTTTGCAGAAGTAAATAACATAAAATAAAGAGAAATAGGTCTCAAAAGTTAAATTTACTCTAATACCATATGAGAATATGATATTTAGAGAAAGTTTACTTGTTGAAAACTGAAGAACACGAAGAACAAGAGAGAGAGGTTTTGAAATATAAAGAGAGAGATGAGAGAAATGATTTCCTTGATGTTTTCAATGGTGGCTACAATACTATTAGTAGTTTTATCTTTCTAAGGTAACCAAACCATAAGTAACTATCTGAATTACTATTCACAGAGTTATTGAGTATTGTTCATAGAGTTACTGTTCACGGAGTTGCTATATACTTTAACAATATCCTTCTACCATAATCTTCTTGAAGTTTCTTATACTCTCTTAAACTATTTTTTGAACTCTTTTCTTTTATTATTTATCACTTCATGTCAATAAAAGAAAATCCATAACTTTAGAAACTGTAATAGTCAATATTTAATTAAACATTTAATCATCATACGATCAGAACATATAAAATTCTTAATACTTTTTGTTTATGTTGTTTTTTGTCTTTATAAACAGATTGTCTATATATTTATGTTTTATGTTGTTTTGGTCTTTATATTAAAAGTAGATTATTTAAAATATAAATTTGATAAAATTTGTAGTGATTGTCCATATATCTGTAATCTAAACTACTAATTACTTTACATTATCAATAACTTATTTTGTATACCACAATCGAAAAACTCAACAAATCTTGAAAACCAATAAAAACTAAAAATAACTAAAAATAACTCAAATTATCCAGAAATTTTAGGAAATAATCTATCCAAATAAATGAGAAAGTGCTAAAATTATATTCTAAATTTTAATCTAATTAATGATTATTTAAATATTATATTTAAAATTAAATATATTTAATGAATAAAAATCAGTTTCATATATATATATATAATTTAAATAATACCAAATTAACCTTACACTTTGAATAAATATTTTTTAGTGGACCATATAAAGATATTCAGATGTGTAAATTTTAAAACTTAAGAAAAAATTGACTAAAACATAAATTGTTTCTAACACATAACAAACGATAACAAACAGTTGTGAAATAAATAAAAAATCAACACGGCTAAACGCACAACAAAATTGTATTAACCATCATTCACAAAATTATGTATTTTATATGTTAGTAATATACTGTATATTTGTATTATATGTTCTTTTATTTTATAACTTGTATTTATTCTATAATTTATTTAGAAATTATAAACTTTTGAAAATAGTGATATTATATTTTCAGAATTAATATTTTACTAGATTATGATCCATGTATGGATTATTTTTTAATCTATTACAATTATATAAATAAACTGTAAACTGTTTAGCGTTATAGATTTTCTAGTTCTATAATACTATTGTGTTTATGTAGATTGCTTATATTATTATTATTATTATTATTATTATTATTATTATTATTGTTATTATTATTATTATTATTATTATTATTATTATTATTATTATTATTATTATTGTTGTTGTTATCTGATATATTGTAAGTTTGTTGTAAGTTTATTATAAATACAGACAGTGACAGTCTGGACATCCGTGGCGCCCAAAGCACATTCCCAATATGCTGCCCTTTAACTATAATTTTTTTCATAACATGAATATATAATCAGATAACGTAAAATGTTACTAAAATTTAATTTGTTCTTAGAGAATAAAAAGGTAAAAAAAGTAATACATCATTCATGAAAGACAACTAACTCTCCTTGCTTTTTTCTACAAAATCATTTACAAACTTTCAATAATCAAGTTTTTCCAAAAAAAAAAGAAAAAGAAACTTAAAGACGGTGCTTTGACCAAAAAGGAAAAATATTTAGAGAAGAAAAGTCTAATTGATCGGCAGAGAAAATAAACAAAAAAGTTGAAAAGAGAGAAGATAAAACGTTAATTGTTAGGGTATATAAAATAGGTAATTATTGTAAATTATGTACTTTATCATTTAATATAATATAAAAAGAAATTTAAAAAATAGAAAAGATAATCAATCTTTACGATTAAATCATTTAGTTATTGGTAATTTATCTTTATTAAAGAGAAAAAAAATTTGGCTAGGGATGCATTCGAACCCATGCGCAGAGGAATATGAAGAATTACGTAGCCAGTTAACCAAATAAATGTCATTGTTTAATATGCCTCTAAAAATTTAATAAATTGTGGTGCTACAAGCCCTTGCTTTACCGGTTTTAGCCTAGGGCTAGACTTGAATACATATGTGTAGGTGATTTTGTTAGTATAATCAAAATTTCCAAGAGAATATATCGTGAGTGAGAGTAAACCTATAACTTAAGAAATATTGTATAGTATAATATATATGAACTTTCAAAACTTTTCTAAGATATTCTTAAGAATGTCTTGTGCAAGACTATATACCATTACCTCTATGTTTTAAAACATTTTGATCCATAAATTTTATGCATCGATTAATATCATTAAATTGACGGGTTAAAAATATTAAGTTAGCATTAGCTTAATGTAAGTTTTTAATGTATAATATGAGTTTATGGTAAAAAGATTTAATTATAAGTATAACTAAAATTTTTTTTCATATAATCATAATTTTAGGAATATAACATCTTTCAAATGTAACTTTTCGTATTGTTTGAATTTTTCTTCAACAATAAGTTTTGTTCACTGATTAGCTTTCATTGCTCTTTCTACATGAGATTTCTTTTTCTTTTTGATAACGAAATGTTGTTCTATTACTCAAACTTAAGGTGGTGTGGGTAATCAGACGGGAATAGTACAACCAATAAAGAAAAGTTCTTTATGAAAAGATCTCGTAGTCCTAGCTAAGGAGTATGAAATCCTATTTTGTGCTCTTGGGATGTGAGAGATTTTGAAGTCTGGAAAACATATCATCAGAATATTTATCGTCTCCAATTATGTTGTAAAACTCGGTCAAGCTTGAGGCTCATTTATCATCGCGATCAGGTCCTTACAATTCGTTCCAAAGTTCTTACATATCGAATGTTGAAGTATGCTCTCCATTACCCATCGTAGTGATTTCATTTTTGAATGTAAGGCAGACTCTCACCACCTATAGTTTCGTGTCCTCAAGAGTTGAATCTTCCACAAGCTATCCTTTCAAACTCAGTCGCAACCACTGAACAGGTCAGTGGAAGTCTATGATCCATCAATCATACAAATATTGCCCAAGCTTAAGATTTGAGACTCTTCAATACTTCAATTTTGTGGAATTATTGTTACCATCTCGTTTGTGTTGTACCAGGCTTGATATTCACTTTCTGCATAACGAACTAATTTCAAAAGATCCCTATCTATCCCTCTAAAGAATTTATCATTCAGATTAGGTTAGATTAGCTTAATGTAAGTTTTTAATATAATATGGATGGTTTTATGTGAATATGGGCATACAATCCAAAATATAAAGAAAATAAATTATAGTCCATGATAAAGATTATTTTTGATAACACACGATCCAAAATCTAATTAATATCCAATAAAAATTAATGCATAAAGTATATTTACTGTGGATAGCCAATAATTGAGAATAGACAAATAAATTACTAACATAATTTTTAATAGAGCAAAAAATATTATATAAGACAATAAAAATATGTATGATCAAATTTACATATGTTAATTTGTAAATTTAATTCTAAAATGCATCAGTATTTATTATTATGTCATGTGTTTGTACATAGTTTAATGCAATATATCTATTTTGATGATTTTGTGTTTCAAAATTATGGTAATGCTCTAACATTATGATATCATCTCCAATAAGAAAAACTATTGGTTACTGTAATGCAACATTCATGTTTTCTCTTTCTAACCAAACTGATAAATGAGGGTTGTATTGGATGAAAGGGGAGAGACTATGTAGCCCAAATGATGAAAGTAGTATAAGATTTTGTGTGATCCATGAGTTTAATATGGCTCTATTAGAGAAATAATTGTTGAAATTGGTCTAATTTTTAGATTCTTTACTTGGGAAAGTTCTTTAGGGAAGTATTACTAGACTCAATTCATCTTTGTGAACTACAACTAGTGAAAGGCATATTACATATAGATGAGTTTAATGATTGCTAGGCCTTTATTGACTTTGGAGATTCAACAAAAAGTGAATTTGGATTTTCAAGTAAAGGTATAAGAAAATTTATGGAACCATTACGATCTCTGCAAGATCAGCTTGACCAAATGCCCCAGTAGTACATCTGAGGATGACGGTAAGTGACTTCAGAGCCTAAAGAGTAGAATGTGGATATGTTGGAGAACATAGTTGCTTTAGAGGATATATATCTCATTCAGAGTTCAGTCGTTAGTCAAACTGATGGAGATGATAAATTATGTTGGAGTTACACAATAAAATTTGGTTACTGGGTCGCAAAGACACTCTTCCGCCGTGAACCTGAAACTATGACAACAAAACCTAGTACCACAAAACTAGAAGAAAGATTTGTCACATTATATGGAAGACTGTCAAATGAAATTTAGCGGTAATAAAAAAATCTAACATGTCGTTATATGCAATATGACAATTATTGTTCCTGATGTGGAAAATCAGATGAATTTGTTAATCATACAATTTTGAATGTTCATCTACTTTACATTAACTAATGTATTTTCCAATTTGGATTATTTGTTCTACAAAAAGAACGAGATAGAAAAACTGTGGTTGGATAGAGATCTTTATCTATGGATAATCTGGTATATCTGGAAAGCATGTAATGATAAACAGTTTAGAGGAATCACAAGATATCCGATATATCTGGTAAACATGTTGAGGGTGATGTCGAGCATGATTTGATGCGAATACAAAGATCATAGAAGACACTCACGCACAACACCGGCCATTAATATCTCAAGTCTTATGCTTGCAGAAATTTTTTTTAGTATATGGATCGTGGACCTCTGATTCACTATACAATAGATACGGTTGGGTTTCAAAATATGAATAAAAAAAAAGTAATTATTGGCCTTGCGAAACAAAGAAAGATGCTTGTCATTTTTTCATACATAATTGGAATCTTTAATTTGAACTATAGAAAGCATGGTTCAAAATTAAACATATCAACATTCCGGGACAAATTGTAAGAATTATTTTTGAAATTTCAAAAACCGATGGTATGATTCATCTTCTCAACTGAACAACTGAACAGAAGAAATTAGCATCTCTATAAAAGAGATTTTAGGACTTCAATTTTTTTTTTTATAACTTAAAAGTGCATAATCGGACAATATATTATTTAAATAAGATTGCACATTTTTTAATAGAAAATTATGTTTTGATGTTTATTATAGTCGGTATAGATTTCCAAACCAGCTATTGTTTGAGAAATTAATTAATTTTTTATGTTAAAAAAAGTCGATAAAATATCATCAGTCAAATTCAAAATACCAAATAATATTAGAGTGATGTTGACAAAAAAAAGGGAAGTAAATCACATTAAAAAGTAATGGGGTAAATAAACGAAATAAGTAAGAACAGAAACGAGATATATATTTTTAGGTCCAATGGGAAATAAGAAACATGAAGCATTAAATAAAAGATAAGGGAATATATTCATAAATTAAATAAATTAAAATGTAGAAAACGAGATTTAAAAAAATGATTTAAATGAGATAATTAATTACATAAACGCAAACGTGGATTGGAGTGTTTGAAAAATGGCCAATCAGCCAGACATGGCTTTAACTTGTGGGCTATAAATATGGCGATTCATTGCCATATGAGTACAAAATATACTGTGGTTGGCTTATCTCTTTGGCACAAGTGTTACCCTCAAAATCAGCCAATAGTTTTGCTTACTCCAAAAAATTTCAATCTCACTCCAGTCTCTTCACTTTCAGTCTCGCTTTTTTTGTTCAGTTTAATCCCAATAACCAGAAAAAGAACAAAAAACACAATTCCGATTTCTGAATTCCAAGAAATCCGGAGATCTTCGTATATAATCTGAACTCATTTCAGTGAACTCTGAATCCATTTCCAGATCCAAATCCATTGTGTTCCAAGTTAAAAAGAAGAGAAGGTAACATTACTAACTACATTTCTCTTTCTTTAAACAGAGTTATTCATTGGTCTCTCAGTATCCAAGTTCTTATGATATTGGTGTCTCTGCACATACATGTACTTTGTACATATGTGGTTGTATGAGAGGATGGTAGAAGAAAGGTCACTATAGATTCGAGTCTACCATTGTTGTTATTACCGTCTTTGATGCAATATTTGATGTGATGGTAATAGAAGCAGAAGAAGAAGAAGAGTCACTAATAAATACGAGTCTACCATTGTACTAATCTTCGTAATTGCAAATATATTTCTCCTTTTTGTTAAATAAAAGTTTGAGTCTACTACCATTGTATTCATGAAAAAGAAAATGGAAAATTCTTTTAACATTTTATTTTTTTTGCAAGTTATATAATGAAAAACTTGGTCTTCGCGTTGTATCAGGTCAATGTAACTTAATTTTCTACAATGCAGGCTGATAAGTTTCATTGAATATTTTTTTTTCAGTAAAAAGGAAAAATGAAAGTGGCGGTGATAGGAAGTGGAATAAGTGGCTTAGGAAGTGCCTACGTTCTTGCTAATCAAGGAGTTGAAGAACTCGTTTTGTACGAGAAAGAAGAGTCATTAGG
>MU106313.1:0-139014 GCA_012274485.2 Sinapis alba | reverse complement strand
TTTCGATCTTGTCATGGAGTGTCACGACAAGGTGATGCGCATCATCTAGAAGCTTCCAGACATCAAGCTGACCAGCCATGCTATTACACTCTTCCACAATCTCATCCATGCTACTGTACTTCTGTATGATCAGTTTCCTACGCAGTACCAACGCCGCGATAGCATAGAGCAACAGATCATCCGTGGGAGGTGCTTGCTGCCTGATTCTGCTCCACGGCGACTTCCCAACTCCAGCTCTAATGGCGGCTTGATCAGCCCACATCACTTCCCAAAGACAAAGCGTCTGTTCAAAACTCAACTCCCTCCTAAACATAACAAGAACCATCCTGTAGACGAAACTACAATCCTCAGCTTGGAGATTCTCCAAGTGTTTGTAAAGCTGAGAGTCTTTGGATTTGATGATCTTCGACACGATACCAAGCTGTCTCTGAATCCCTGCTTCGTCTAGCCTGAAGTTATGCCGTGCTTTCTTCATGAAACCAACAAAGCACCAGAAAGCCTCGTGGTCCTCCGAGATGACAGCGAGGATGGGTGATAAGAGATCGCTCATTCCTTGGCAGTAGCCTATCTCAGGGTCATAGAGAGCATAGGCTTCGAGAATCGCAACGAGACGTGCAGCGTGGTAGAGCCTGCAGCTTTCTAAGTTATCATAGTCTTTTAAGCCCACAGACTCAGCTAAACCGCGAGCTTTGCTTTCTGTGACTGCGGTTGAAGAAGAAGAGGAGTATGTAGCCCAGTCGGAATCAGCACGTAAAGCATCAAGACGGATGATACGTTGCCACGTAGAGAAATCTTCGTGTACAGCCACTTCTACTTGGATCTCAGGAGAAGTAACAGGAGGAGAACTGTGCTCTCCAGAAATATTATTACTAATGTTTTCTTCCTCTGGTTTTTTCTCATCGCTGTATCCAAGAGACGGAAGAAGCTGAACGTCTTCGTTGTCTTCACAAGAGTCTGTGTCAGAAGAATCAGTGTTCACAGCAGAGACCACATCTTGATTTGTCATTGGTCCGGGAGTCTTGTAGTCATCCATGAATCTAACACACTGATCGTCTGCTTCTTCCTCAAGATCATGGTTACTTCCATTGCCGCGCTTGAGAAGCATCTTGCACCGTCTCTGTAGTTTCTCATATTCCTTCCTTTTTTGAGTATTCACGGCTTCTCGTTCTTCACTAGTACTGTTCAAATCATAGCTGCAATACATATAAAATAAGGGAGAGAATTAGAGAAACAAGTTGAGAATGTCAACAAAGAGTGAAATAAAGCAAGAGGAGATGTTCAAAACTCACACTCCGAGTAAGAAGAGCCACACTTGTGCACGAATACTTGGATCAACACCCTAAAAGAAACTCATATCAGAACCATAAAAGAGACAAAAGCAATAATCAAAGAGACATATATAATTGCTTGTTTGTTCGTTCAAAACTACTAACTCTGCTTCGAACTCTCTTCAGAAAACCTACTCCACCGTCACGGAGTTTGCCCTCCGGTGTAAATAAACTCCTCCATTGATGCGGCGTCAAGGCCCATTTTCTTTTCCGGCGAGACCACGGTGATTTCCGCCGGCTTCTAACACAACAAAGTAAACCAAGTTAAGCGTAAATAAATCTAACAGTAAAGATAATCCAATCTCTATTATTGGATCAGTAGAGAATCTTAAGATCACATATTCACATATTCCAAATCTGAAGAGGTATTGAGACACTCACCGATCGGAAGAAGTCACAGAAGATGGAGACGATAGATTAGCCACAAAGAGAACTGATCGGAGATGGATCCACGACGACGAAGAAGAAGAAGAAGAAGAGGAAGAGGAAGAAGAGGAAGAGTTAGAGGAAGGAGGTGAAGTAGAAGAAGTAGTAGAAGAAGAAGATGGCAAGGAAGTGGAAGAAGGTAACGGAGAAGATGAGTTTCCAGACGACGTTGAAGTGTGGCTTCGCCGTAACGCCTTCATTTGATTCTCTCCCTAAAACTTTTTTAAATCTAAATCACAACCCAACTCGAAGAGTCTCCGTCTTGCATCAGAGATCTACCCAATATTCACTCAAAACAACGCCATTCTCTCAATATAAAGTAACATCAACGGCGAATCTCCGCCGGTGTTTATAGGAAATAAGGACTCCGCCGTCTGAGAAACGGCAGTGGCAATCCGGCATGAGAGTTCAAGATGATGACCGATTTGCCCTCCCACAATCACTATCTATCACTGTGATTCGCTAACGCGACATCCTCAGCACGCCGAAACTGAAAAAAAAAAAGAAGAAGAAGAAAGAAGAAAGAAGAAACAAAGCTAAAGCACACAACAACTGAAGCCCATCTTAACCACTTTGCTCTTTCTTTTTCAGCTCTTGTCTTTTTTTTTTCAAAATACCTTTACGCGCGTGGACTAGCGCGTTCGCTTTAAATCTGCACGCGCATTAAATCTACACGCGATATGGTAGGTGAATTTCGAGTGATTTAACGTCGTCGTTTTCGTTCTTGTCGATTTTTACCCGATAAGTATCAACAATCCGGAGTGACCAACAAAGATGAGACACGTGTCGAACAATATTAAAAAGTCAAAAGCTAGATATTTTCATTGCGCCTCAGACTTTACCACGGCTTTTAAGGAACATAATCATGATTAGTTTTGGTAGATCTTCGAGTAAAAATTATAATCTCTGCTAAAAAGACAAATCTAATCATCGAATGTTGACCTAATGGACCTACATCTACTCAATGTAGATTAGCACCACGGCTATGTTTACAAGTGTATGGTGGTGCACATACCAATATACTCTAATTTTAGAATAGTTTTTGTTTGGTTAGGATATTGAAAATGTGTCACAACTCTATAGCAATTATCAGACAAAACGCTTCTTACATATAAACATATAGTCTAAATGTCATCTAAGTTAGAATTGAATGCCCTTTAAAAAAAAAAAAAAAAAAAAACTAAGTTAGGATAGATTTCTGGTCTGATGTTATAGATAAGAGAAGAACAAAAGTTCATTGAATATTTTTTTCTCCATTGATAAACTTTCACTCATTCAGTAACAATTATCAATCACAAATGACTGATTATATGGAGATTACTTGTCAATTAAACTAAAAGTGTAAATGATTAAATATCAATTAGAAGCTATGTTCGATATGTAAATCAAACCTTCATCTAAGGCAACCCAAAACTGCAGTAGCCATTTCTTTTTAGCATATTTATACATAGACAATGACTGAAAAGAATTTGACTAGTATGCTGTTTATTGTGTATTTTGTTGTCACTTTGTGAGTCGCTAAAGTGTAACAGAATAAAGAGAAAATAACTGTGCTTTTCTTTTATTTTGACTGACATAAAGCAGAAGATATGTTATTAAATTAATACAGCCGCGTATGTCATCAAACGAATACTATGGAATATAATTGGTACTAATAAATTACAAAGCATATGGAATACAATTATTCTGATAATGTACTAGTTGTATTTTATTTAAATATTACTTATGAAAATATACTTGCATGTTCTTGGGACTATAACTGTCCTTAAATGATATTCCAAATTACAAAGAAGCGAAGCTAATGAGATTTGAATTAGGAGATTAAGTTCGTTGGATAGAGAAGACTTGCAACACTAGTAGCCAAGTTGCTTGAAAGATACTTAAGTTTTTGTCTATGCAAATACAGAATCTGCAATGATAAAGTTTGCTCACTACTGGATAGAGAGCTTTGCAGGGCAGAAAACACACAACAATCGATGATTTTGTTTATGTTTCCCTCAACAACGCTATAGTGTCTATCAACGTAAGCAACAACAGTGTTGACTCAAGACCAGTATCTGTTGTCCATTCAAAACATAGAACGGTCTAGTTTGTAAGCGGATGAACGGTTACAACAATCATTCAATCCTAAAGGCAAATATATGATAGGCGGCTTTGATATCTATTGACCCAAACTCTATAGGACCTGAACATAACCAAGTATTGATTTAAGATCTCTAAAATTTCAAAAGCTAACATACATAAAATTCTAAACCTCTTAAATTATTATTTTTAAAAATTCATTATTAAACTGTTTATAGCCACAAAGTCCTTAAGCAAAACTCATTAAGGATGATAAGTAACAATTTTAGGCAGAGCAAATTATCCAGATCTAAAATTCTAAATCGGAATCGATCCAAATTTTAAAGTACTGAACCGAATTTGATCTGATAAAATATCTAAACGGTACATGATCCGATATTTAATATTATTTGATCAGTACCAATTTTTCCATACTCGAAGTATCCGGTATTCGAAATACATGATCGGACCCAATCCGATAGCCGAATGCCCAGGCATAAACAAATTGATAACAATATAAATTGTTTATAGCCACAAAATCCTTGTGCAAAACTCATAAAGGATGATAAGTAACAAGTTGATAACATTATGAGTTCCATGACACTTTCACTCTCAAAGTATCTTTTATAGTAAAATATATCCATCTTTGTTGATTTTGGTTTTCACTAAAAGCATATAAAATACAGGTGATTTGATTTGAATGATAGCTAAAACGGTATGATGCATACATATAAACGCTTCTGTCTATTGATCACGTTCTAAATTGTGGTCTAAATGTATAAGCATTTTTCTCATAATCCTATCATCTTGTCTGGAAAATGTTCTGAATCATAGACCTTGGTGACTCTTGAGCTGCATATTCTAACTGAAGCTGTTCATCATTTGTAAGTCTCCATCCCATAGCACCCAAGTTATCCTCAACATGTCTAACCGACTTTATACCCGGTATAGGCACTGTCCCTTTGCATATACACCAGTTTATTGCAACCTGAGGCATAGTCTTTCCTCGTTTTTCCGCAATCTCTCTCAGTGCTACAAGCAGAGGCTCTAGTCCAGGAAGAATCTGTCCAAACAGCAATGATCTGTTACAAGAAAACAAGAAATGTTCAAGCGCATAGTCACAAACAAGAAACACTATGGATAAGCCTGGAGAATACTTAACCGAGGACCAGTGGGAAGCTTTGAAGAGGAGTATTTCCCGGTTAGCATTCCTAGACCAAGAGGACTATAAGAGATTAAACGAATCCCGAGCTCATCACATACGTTCTTGATCTCTTGTTGCTCTTTCCCCATGCTTAGCAATGAGAACTGCACCTGGGCAGAGCATAAAGGAACCCCTCGGGCTTTGAGGTAATCATGAATCTTCACAAGCTGTTGAGGACCATAGTTACTGACTCCAACAGCTCGAACTAGCCCCTGAGAAAGAGGAACAAGTATCATCAACTCTCCAAAGAACTTAGTGTACATTAGAGAGATTAGTGTTTTATAACAAAGCAACCTTCTCGTACATTGCCACTAGACCATCCCAGAGAACAAGTTCTTGTAGAGGCGCGTAGTTTGCGGTTGACCAGTGAAGCTGTCCGATCCCGAGCTGGTCTATCTGAAGCCGCTCTAAAGAAGCGCTGAAACATGAAATGAACATATATTCTATCATCAACCTCCAAACAACCAGAAGTAAAAGTACAAAAGAGAGACAACCTGCAAGCATTGACAAACTGTCCTGAAGTTAACCGCCATGGATAAGCTGCAAACTTGGTAGCTATCACAACTTCGTTCTGTTTACCTTTTAAGGCTGACACAAGAGCAACATTTTCAGACAGCTCCAAAGACAAGAATGGATCATTAAGAGAAACATAAAGACAGAGAGAGAGAGACCTTGAGATTGTTTGATGAATTGCCCCAAAAGTCTCTCACTTTGGCCATTAAGCCGACCAGTGCCATAAGAATCTGCAGTATCAAACAGATTGATTCCGTTTTCCAAAGCGAGTTCGAAAGCTTGTTGGAGCTGATCGTCCATGGAAGTCTGGTAACCCCAAAGAAGCTGATTGCCCCAAGCCCATGTCCCAAACCCCATTGGAGAAACACTTAAAGGACCCATTTTGACCTAACACATCGATCACTCCAGTTACAATCGAAAAGAGAGACCATTTGATGACGTATATGTTTGTTTAAAGTTGTACCTTTTGCCATGGCCAGAAGAGAGGGAGCTTGAGGGGCTTAAAGGAGGTTGTGTTTGAGCAGTTTATGTTGGTGAAGGTCTTTGTGGTGGACAATGTGAACGCCATTGAAAATGGGAGTACAGAGTGGAGATTCATAAGCCTCCGTTCTCAGTTTGTGGCCCTAAACATTTGGATGTCTTTAGTGATAAACTTCTCTCAGCGCTTTTATTTCATAAACAACAATACAAATGTAACTTACAAAAAAAAAAAAAAAAAATGGACATCCAAGTCAATATTGAAGAAATCACTAGGCGGTAACTACGCGTTTTTTAGAAGCCTAGCATTGAGACGGAATATTCGGGACGAGACCTATGCGTTAACAAAATTTTGATTTAATTTATATATATATTACATTTTTATAAGATGTTTTAGTTTTTGAGTGAATTATAATATTATTTTAATGAATTATCAAAATTAGATATACAAAACAAATGAAATTAAAAATTAGTGGGTGTATACAAACTTTATTGATTATTTAAACAGATTTAGACTAATTTAGATGAATTTAAATTGATTTAAACCAATTTTAATCAATTTATTACTGTTTAAACCAATTTGAATTGTACAAATCGGATTTTAAGAAATTTATTTTGGTTTTGACCGAGTTACCACCTAGGCGCCGTCTAGACCAAATTTTAGAACCATGATCGAAATTACAAATATTGGTTAATTGGGACAAATAGTGATAACATTAGAAGAAAAATCAGGTTAAAGGAACGAACAAACATGCAAATTTAAAGAGGAGATGAACAAACGTGGTAAAAACACTAGTAAAGCGATGAGCATCCAATTCTGACAAAACATAAGCGACCAACAAATCAGAAATCTCATAGACTTTTCTGAGGCCGGCGTGTTCGAGACAAATCCGTCCACAATGACATTTCAGAAATGAAACTGCTTTTGGAGGAGTCTTGTGATCACAAACGTCAGTTCCACAAGAAAAATCCGACTCAGTCTTTCCCTCCACAAAATTGTTTGAATCCTCACCGTCACACAAGGTCCAGATACCACACAAAGTTCCAGATTCAATCCGGTTAAGAGCAGATTATTTGTTCAATATATTGATTATCTAAAGGAACCTTCATCCTCAAAGATAGAACCGCTGTCATTGAAATCCCTTACAACAGCTTGTAGAAATCTCAAGCCTCAATGACTAACTTACGAGACTTTATACATCCTCTCCACTGTCCTCTAATAGAGAGCGCCAACCGCTAACCCGACGAGCTACCAATGCTATAAAGCCCTTGTAGAGGTTCACCACACTAGAGACCAAACTGTACCTCGAAAAAGAAAGAGATATGCCTCCAACAACTACCAGAACATAACTATTCAGTTACTGGATCAATGACTGATAAACAAGAAAAGGGAAAAATGAGTTATTCTCACGGATCGACGAGAGACACCGAAAATCGAAAGAACCCTTACAAAACGAGAACACAAATAAGACTCCTAAAAAATATTTAGCGTGTGAGATCCATACAATATTTTAAATATAATCTATGCAAATATAATATAATAAACATAACCTACCACAATTTATATTTTGGTATTTTTCACGATAAAACTCTACAATTCAAATTTGGGAGAATTTGTTGAATAACCATATTCAGAACTGAATTTAAGAATATATAAGTGGTTTTGACAGTATTAAAATTCTAAAATTTAGTCTCCAATTGAGCCGCTTATACCCTTACATTTTGTAAGTAGCTGGTTAAAGATGGAAAGTATAAATGATGCCATTGGTTGTAAAATTATTCATGATTATATTTTAAATAGTATAGTAGCATTACATAAATAACTGCACTAAATAACATATAATATATTATAATTTTATTCATTGAATATAGTATAGTCGTTGAGTCCATCTTTTTAATCTCCTTCTCTTTTCCAGACATGGCGACATGCATTCACCGGTCCACCATCATTATTCCTCACAACCAACATAAACTTACTAGCTTGAAATTCTCTTTTAGAATATGGATATGTGAAGGCGAGTCAGGGATTGTGACTTAATTTTGCCACCACTACGGTGTCATCTTACTCGCGCCTCTTAGTTTTGAAATCTTAGAAGCCTCCCACTTTTTTTTTTCTTGCACGACACTTGGAAAGTAGTTTTCTTCTCTCACCACCGTGAACTCAAAAGGTGCGTCGCAAAACCCAAACCGAAATCCAAACCCAACTCGAAAAAAAACAAACCAAAATCCGAATTGAAGTAGCAAAATACCCAAACGGGTATTAAATTAAGAGAGATTGGATATCCAAACCCGAATGGATATCCGAAGATATCTGAAGATATCCGAACATATGTACATTAAATCCTATATTTCTAGTTTACTTCTTTTATTTTATTCAAAATATTTATATTGATGTTATACATGGTTTAAAATCATACAATATATATATGGTTGTGGAGAAAATGATTTGGTATTCACTTAAAATGCATGTTAAGCTTCTTGTTTCATGCATTAAAAATGTGATATTCAAATTGTCAAATCAACAACTAAATTAGTATTTTTATTTTCAAAAATTTGTTTCCAGTCCTATTAATTGTTCAATCTATTAAAATTTTAAAAGTCAGTTAATAACATTGTAAATTTTTAAGTATAAAAATTTTGAGTAATGAAGAATTTTTTTTTTCTTCAAAATCTAAAATATCCAAACCCGATCTGAAATAACTGAACTCGAACTATAAATATCCGAACCCGACCCGATATGTAAAAATACCCGAACGGGTTCTAGACTTCTATACTGAAATACCCGAAAATCTTAAATACCGACTCGAACCCGAACGGATACCCGAACTCCCAGGCCTAGCGGTCTCAACCAGTACATACACTAAACATATGTGAAAGTTCATACATTAACACAATATCAATTCAAATTATATATATGAACTAGGAAAATTAGGATTTGTCATAGATTAACTATTTTACCGTTAGTCAAATGTTTATCGTTGCTTAGGTGGTCGAATAAAACTCTCCACATGTTACAAATCTAAATTATGTGGCAATTTATACTATTAAAACAGAAGATCCTTTTTGAGCCGTCCTTATTTTTTGCAAGTATTTACAGAGTCATGTCACTGCCTTAATTAAACATATGTTTTTATTAAATAGATATTTTCCGAAAACCTTTAATTAAACATCTCATCATTAAGTCTCTTTAAACTTGCTGGCATGACTAATAATTAGACAAAATCTTGGATTTAAATTAAAAAAAAAAATTATTTGTTTCGTAGACAACCCAATAAATTAGTTAAATACTATAGAATAGTCAAATCGCTAGACTACTATTATATACAAGTCTAATCACTACTATTATAAATTTATTAACAAATAATATTAGATCAATATATGACTATATAAAACTTTATTAAATTATAAACTTATATATTATAAATTTCACATTTATAAGAACTATATAGTTTTATGGAAATTATAAAGCATAATATTACTATTTTATAAATATTTATCATATAATTATTTTATTTTAAATTTTATATATGATTTTATATATATTGTGTTTATAATTTATAATTTTAGAATATATAATATAGTATTTGTAACATGTTTTATACGATTTATATATTATAAGTTTAATATGATATTTATAGCATAGTTTATATGAATATTTTGTTAGTTCAAAAAGTTGTTGCAATATATTATCTAGATTCTTTTTTTGCTTATTATTATATTTAATATTTAAATAGCTATTATAAGATTTTTTAATAAAAAAATCAATTGCAATCAAATCACGAGATATCTTCTTTCCTAATATCATGCATTCAATATTTAAACTTTAAGAATATAATATTTTTTAGAATTTATTAAAAAAATATTATATTTTATAGCTTATCATGAAAGATTACTTACACCAAATTACTATATAAATAATGACATTATCAACACAAAACTGAAGCCATTAAATTTTCTTTTTTTGCTGTGAATACTTTTTTTTGCTTTTGATTAGTATATTTATATTACTTTTTTGAGTGTTAAGTTTTTATTTATACATATATTTTTGGTTTGCTGAGTGTAATTTTGCTGAGTGTGATTTTCTTTCAGAGAGGAGATTTGAGGTATTGTGAGAAGTGTCCACATTTCAAACCTTCGAGAGTTCACCATGCCGAGTTTGCAAGAGACGTGTCCTTAGAACGGTGTTTTATCTAATGAACACCAAAAAAATGGATGATTACAATATATCTTTGAATATTACACTTTATATACATATGTTTTTGCTCTAGTGATTTTGATTTATTTTATATGCAGATGAAATATCAATTATTCAAATTGTTTTGTTGTGATACTAGCAAAGGGTGAGGAACTCATTAAGTTGATTATGAAGAATTGTTTTATATTCACAAAACTCATTCAATTGATTATGAAGAATTGTCTTTTGATGTGATGTGTTATGCGTATATATTTGGGATTTTTTGATGGATTTTTGTTTATATGTAGATGAACTAATATGACATCTTCTCCTGTGAAACCATATATGTTTGATTTTCTTCATTTTCTCCAATCTCAAGTAATTCAAACTTTTCTTTTATATTCCATTGTTTTTTTATTGGGGTTACGCATAAATATGGTTTAATGTTATTGGTTTATTTGTGCAGAATTGCTAGGTAAAGAGGGAGAACGATCAAATAACCTCTAACTATTTGGTGTATCTATTGTATTGTATTATATCTGATATTTAGATAGTGGGTTGTCTACGAAACGGATTTATGATCCTCATGTAGATGAGGTTGTGATCACCAAAAAGCTTCTTGCCAAAGGATGTCCGCAAGGTGGAAGGCATTAGGACAAACGTTGGAGAAGACTTGGTGGGAGAGCTCTGTGTGTCTGATGTTTATAACAAAAGCATTCTAAGCCTTCTTAGGAGATTAGGTGATTGGTTTCTTAGATTGAGATGAACCCTCAGATTTCTTGGGAATAAGAACCGGATTGATCATGTTAAGGAAGAACTCTTCCACTTGCAATGGTGACTCCGTCAAGCAATTTCCCCAATTCTTTGTCGTTCCTTATTGCCAAAGAAAGAAGCTGTTGGTTTATCTTATTCTTCTTGTTGTCTCTTGCTGCGTTCTCAGGCACCTCGAGAATCTGTGTGACTAATTTGGAGATTTTTAGAACAATGAAAACTTCAACGAACAGTGGTGATATAAACTAATGAAATTCTTTCAAATTTTCAGTTCAATAAGCCCTCTAGGTGTCTTTTCTAACGAAATCGTTTCAGCAAGAGAGTATACAAAGTGTATTTCCTAAGAAAAGCAAGAGGGTTATTATTATTATTTGAAAGAAAAATTACTGCCAAGTCATTCTTGGTTCGTTACACGTTGAACGTTTTTCGGCCACCTAAGCATCATCAAACGTTTGACTAACGGTAATACGATCAATGTATGATGAATCCTAATCTTTTTTAGTCTATGTATGTAATTTGAATTAATATTGTATTGATGTATGAATTTGCACATGTGTTCAATATATGTATTGATCGGGACCATCAAACTCTATTGATGTAGGAATTAACCAATTTCTTTGTGTCTTTATAAGTTTCTCTAGTCATCCACGTTAAAAAAATTAATGCAGGTCAAATAAGTTATGAACCCCAGATGAAAATCTAACTGATCATACGATTTTATTGAATCTTCGTCTTTGATTGAATGTTTAAAAGTTAAAATTATGTAATTAAATATTTAAAAATACAAACTCTTATTAAATATAGAATAAAAACATTTGTATGAGTCATGATGTATTTTTCAACAAAAAAAGATTTTTTTATTAAATATGAATCTTAGTTTATTTTTAATATATTGTTTTTAATATATTATTTTTAATAGTTCATTGAAATATATATTATTTTTTTAATAGAAATTACATATCCATGACTATTTATTGCATATGTTAAAACAATACATTTTAGAACCAAAACAACATGTATGACTACTTATTACTTATTGCAAAGTAATTATATAAAAATATAAATATGCAAACTAAATGTATATAATTTTATGTTTATATAGTTTTAATAAATATATATTTCTATAAGTAAAATATTATAAAAAATTTAAAAGTATTAAGTTTATTTTTGAAAGTATGTTTATTTGGTTCTTATAAAACAACCATTAAAACCTTGAACTTTCAAATTAAAGTCAAAAAAACCTTCAACTCGTGTTTGAGCCAAAAAAATCTCTAACTTTCAAATACTGGTCATTTTAACTCTTATATTTTGTTGACTCGACCATTTAAGAAACTTGAATAGTTAAATAATAAAACCGATTAAAAAATAAACGTTTGTTAACTCTCTAAACGAAATCATTTTAAAAACAGGTTAAAACATTGATTAAATGACTTTATTTTGCTTTTGTAAACACTTAAAGCATCTCTTTCGTTAAACCATAGTGAAAAAGATGAAGTTGATTTGATGCTATGATTTCACGAAAGAGATGATTTAAGCGTTTACATAAATAAAAAGACGTTATTTGATCAATGTTTTAATCAGTTTTTCAAATGATGTTATTTCGAGAGTTAATAGACGTTTATTTTTAATCGATTTTAACAGTTGACTATTCAGATTTCTTAAATGACTTAGTCAACAAAATATGAGAGTTAAAATGGTCAATATTTGAAAGTTGAAGATTTTTTTGGTTCAAACATGAATTGAAGATTTTTTTGGCTTTAATTTAAAAGTTCAAGGTTTTAATGGCTGATTTCTCTTAAATGAATTAATGTAGTGAGATTATTTTCTTGGTTAAACCATTAAGAAAAAATATTTAATGTACATGCATTGATCTTCTGCAAACAACCCATCCCATTTTCTTCTTGTTTATTTATGCAGATCTATAATTTAACACTATTATTAATCTGGATGCAATTTTTTTATTATTTTACTTTTATTTTGTTCTCTAGTTAAAATAGTGGATAGAAAGTAAATACAATATTTTCTACATTATAAATGGAATGCTTTTGTTATGTATTTGGCATGTACCTCCATTCATAGTTTTAATATTTGGATTTCACTTTCGTGTTACGGTGAGTTAGTTATATATAGTATTATTATATAGAAAAAATATTTTATTGGCGACGCAAGGATGCCAACAAATCCAGTTCAAGAAAAAAAGGATGCCAACAAATAGACAATGTTGTCACTGATTATATTATGACTGTGGGAGTTTTGGATTTAAGCTCATAAGGTTTAAATTCGGAATACAACAAAAAATCATTGCATTATTATTAGTTATTAGGTCACCAATACTTAGCTAACTCAAGCACGCGGTGTGGTCTGATGGTACGGTGGACTCGGAAGATATTAAGCGCTCCATATTCGAAACCTGTCACCCAGATTAGCCAGGACGGGTTTACACCCTTTGACCGTATTATCATGCGCTGCGTTCGGTTCATGGAAATAAGTCGGACCCATGGATCCGGATCACCTCCTAATTAATAACTCATGATTTAATTATTATTATTTTTACACTTTTCGGCTAAGAAACGGTTTTTATATTTTTTATTTAAGAAATGGTTTTTATTTTATTTTTAGTTAAAAATTAAAAAAAAACTAAGAATCATCTATTGTCTAAAGCTAAGAATCTCGATTAAGAGATCGGAAATAAGTCGGACCCATGGATCCGGATCACCTCCTAATTAATAACTCATGATTTAATTATTATTATTTTTACACTTTTCGGCTAAGAAACGGAATCTCGATTAAGAGATCGGAAATAAGTCAGACCCATGGATCCGGATCACCTCCTAATTAATAACTCATGATTTAATTATTATTATTTTTACACTTTTCGGCTAAGAAACGGTTTTTATATTTTTTATTTAAGAAATGATTTTTATTTTATTTTTAGTTAAAAATTAAAAAAAAGCTAAGAATCATCTATTGTCTAAAGCTAAGAATTTCGATTAAGAGATCGGAAATAATGATAGTCTTAGGTAATTATACATTTCTAATAGTAGTTGAAATTCGAAAGCTCAGATTGTACTAGTGGAGAACCTCTCTTTCAACAAACATACACATGCAATTAAATAATTAATTGACACAGATTATCAAGTCAGATAACTTATAAGAAATTTGTATAATTGTTTGGATGAGAGCTTGAGCCACTCGAAAGACAAATCTTTTTTATCATGTGGGATGTGGCCCATAAACCTCGTACGTGGATGCTTGGTCATATTCTATTAACTACAGTACGAATACGATTCTACCTTTGTATATTTCCATGTAATTAGAGCTGTATAGGTAGGTATTCTGTGTTCTTCGGTTTGGTATAGAAAAAGTTCAACATATTACCACTGGAATTTCTCAGTTTGATGTGATTTGGGTTGGTTCTTTTCTTTTCAATGTTTTTGCAACAATTAAAACAAGGCAATGTTTATATAAATTATTAGGGGAACAGTATAAATGATCAACAGTTTGGCTTTATTGAGTTATAGTTAGTTCATTGAATATTTGGTTTCATATTGAAAATCGGTTAAGCTAGTTCTGCTTGATTTTGATTAGATTCTATCCGAACGTAAAAAAAAAATCATAACTAAAACTAAATTAGTCATTATATAATCTTCAATCTAACGATAACGACACTTGGCTTTAAAATGCGTATAGTTCTACCTATTTGGCGTGTATGGACTCTTTGGAAAAAGTCGTCGTTAGCTTTTATATTAAGAAGAAACAACAGTTTGTTTAAAAGCATATGATTCCAACTTTTTTGGTAATCCAACGGCTTTTAATTTAGTCACGTATATGGTCGTTTTGTAATATCGTGCCAACATGATGGTTGGTCCGCAAACTTTGGAACCTTCTTTTACTCTTTGTTAAAATGGAAAATTTCTAATATAACCAAAACTAGACCGTGTGGACGTGAACAACCTGTACCCGGTCTCAGATCTTGTCTTAATTAGAAGTTCGTACTGTAATACCACGAAACTCAACCATGATATATTGCTTGAAAACCAATTTCTGATTAACCCAAATCTGGTTCGAATAGTATTATAAGATGAACCGGATAAGAAGCAAACCAAAATGAATACAAATAAACCAAGTAACCAAACACATGCCACATAGTTTTTGTAGATATGATCGATCAGCGCCGTTACAGGCACTAGAGAAGGCGCTACATCCGTTTACTCGTCAAAGGCCATTTTCTCATTTTGCGTGCTAAGGTTATGCTGACGTGTAAATGACAGCAAATTATGCAGGGCTAACGAGCTATTTTCTCACGAGAAATATTATATAGCACCAAATCTCTCTGAAACTATTGCCTCTATTTTTATCTCCCCGAAAATAAAGTTTTATACTTATTTTCTTCCGAATACATAGTTCGAAACCTATTTTCCCACAATAGTCGAATTAGATGGTTTAATATCGGTTCATTGTTCAAGTTAAACCGTAAACTTGATAATAAACCTAATAAGATCCAATTAAGGTCGATTTAAACCTGATTTAAGACCCAGACTCATTAAAAATGATCTCATACCCGATTCTCCATCGATACATAATCAATCCCCAATTTGTTGAACCCTAAAAATCTCATTTGATTTGGAAGCAAAGATCGATGGAGTCAGTGTCAAAAGCTTTTCAAATCGAGGAAGGTCCAAACATGGAAGATGAGTTCGACGAAGAAGCTGTGGAGAGAGACGCTTTCGAAATCGATGCTCCAGATATATTACTTGTAGCCCCTGACATTTTGATTCTTCAAATGCAAAAAAAAGGATTTAGAGTTCTTAATTTTGTTTCCAGAGAATTGGGGATTTTTTCGGGTTTATGATATGTTAGGGTCGATATAGTTTTTGTTTTTGCTCGGATATTAGTCGTGGTCGGGTTTTAGTTCGGGTCGTGATTTCGGTTTATTCTCCGGTAAACCAGTAAACTGATATTAAACCATCTAATTCGACTATAATGGGGAAATAGGTTTCGAACTATGTATTCGGGGGAAAATATGTATAAAACTTTATTTTCGGGGAGATATAAATAGAGGTAATAGTTTCAGAGAGATTTGGTGTTATATGATACTTCTCTTGAGGAAATAGCTCGTCCCCCAATTATGTATAGTAATTGGGCCCATGTATGATGATGTGGCAGTGTCCTTAACCACTAAGCTGCAAAAATTCCAATCGAGATGGAAGTTGAATATTTCAGCACTCAGCAGCATGTTCTGATGAATATGCCGTCCAGTGTCCACCTCGCATTCTCAAGCCTCAAGGCCACACGTTATTTTAGTTGGTTGGTTAAAAGCAAGCCACTATTTTTTTATTATATCTTTTTTGTAACTGGCCACTATTTATCAGAATGTTTTTTTTAATTAACAAAAGGTATATCAAACTTATTAAAAAGCTCAATCTAATATATAAGAAGAGATATCGTTCACGATGAATCTTTTTTTTCTAGATATTTAAATCAAATCCAAATTATAACTATATATTTTTGTGACTACACATGTTTAATGTTATGAAATTACTTTAAACTAAAATTGCTTATTTTCCTGAAGTTTCACTTGCCAATAAACTATTCATGTGTGGTTAATTTCTCAAGATGTTTCATTATATAAATTCTCGGTTTAAACATTTTGTAAAAAGCTCTCCTCACAAGTGGAAAAATTACACGTAACCAATAAAATTACACATAACCAAATGTATTGCTTGTAAATCTTTAAAAATGTAAATAATGTTTGTAATAAAGTCACTTGTTAATTTTACATATTTTTATAATCTTTCTATTTTGTAAAGGGTGTCATTTTGACACTTTTCATACATATTAAAAAATAGTTAAAATATATTTATATTTTTATAAATTACATATATTTAACCAATAAAAATTTGAGATAAAAAAAAAACTATTTTAATTTTAAGATCAATGCAGTTTGTAATTAATATCAAATTAAAAGTAAGTATAAGTTATATTGAAATTCTAAAATAATATTCTTTTTTAACAATAAAAATGTCAATTGTGAAATAGAAAGAATAGTTATATTTCAAAAAATAAAAATAAATAGAAGGAATAATATGTGACTGTTGTTGGATACTGGCATTGTGGCATATATATATATATATTGCCTATTAAATGATTTTCTGATTAATATGGAATATGCATAGTCTCGAACAGAATAACGGATCATATAATCTAACACGTACGTTTGGCATATTTCAATTAGATATACAGGTTTGTGATTTCTTTTTATAAGTTTATATCCCATTAGACTTCTTCAATCATACAAAGTCAAATATAAAACATAATTTTACCAAAAGGATTACGTATTAATAAGTACATTAAAAATACTAATCCCATGCAGCTGTTGGAAAGACGGAAACAAACATAAATAGAGCGTAATTATCTAAAACGTTACGACTATTAAGAAGGGACGGCTATTGAAATACACATTTCTTTAATCTCATTTGGAATCTTTTATTTATATCAAAACTTCGAGGAAAATCCCACAAATACATTTTATTCATTTATTTAACCAATCCATTGGTTTTTTTAAGCGTCAACGGGGCCTTTGATTATTTCGTTTATATATTGGCTTAGACGGTAATACTGTAAAAATCATACCCCCACCCTGATGTTATCGCCACAACGATAAAATAAAATTCGGGACTAGTGCTGTCTATCTTAAAGAATACTCACTCCGTTTCGTATTAGTAGTCGTTCTAGATTATACACACATATTAATAAAATATATGATTTTTTATATTTTCAGAATAAAAACACAATTACCTATACACCTAACCATATTTCAATCAATAAAAAAATAAATTGAAAAATCTTATTAATTAATTTTGCATTAAAACTCTAAAACGACATTTATTTTAAACAAAATTTTTTTCCTATAACGACAATTAATATAAAACGGAGAAAATACCTTTGATGGTTAATTATATAATTTGTTACGATAGTTTATATATGGATAGTTCTTTCAAATAGACATTTTCTAAATTTTTGCCCCCAAAATAACTTTTAAAAATAAAATGGTCAATTTAAATTTTATTAAACATGTAAACTAACATTTATATTTTAGATATATAAATACAAATAAATAAAATAAAAAGTTAAAAAATTTAAAAATAAAAAATAAAAAATGAAAAAAGAATAATTTTTTTATAAATATAAATGATATGTTTTCAAATTCAAACTCTTTTATAAAAAGAATTTTTTTTAAAAAAAAAATTTTGTTGGTTTTTGAAACTGTTTTAAAATTTTCAATATATATTTTTATTTTAAAATTTTAAACCTTTTTCAAAACTTCAAAACTTCACCACTTAACTCTAAACTTTAAGTGTATATTAATTAATTATAAGGGGTATAAATATATATTTACTCTTTTAATGAAACATGTTTGTCATTTTAATATTTGAAAGTTGTATTTGTAACAAAAAATTTTTAAAGAAAATTATACTAAAGTATTTTTTAATTTTTTTGTCAATAATATCCCTTGATGTCGGTTATGATATCTGTTTTTAATCAGTTATAAAGAAAATAAGCCATACAAATACATGATCGAATTTTGGATAATTAGGTTGACAAGAGATCAAACAAGAACATGTTTTTTTTTTCATAATTGATAGTACTAAGATAACATGTTCAATCAATATATATATATATATATATATATATATATATATATAGTCATAATTTTTGTTTAGTAAGTTAATTACGTTATTGCAAAAAGGAATAGTTATGTTATTTGATGAAAAATAATTATGTGTATTTTAAATATTTATAACCTAATTATTACATAAAAGAATACAGTTACAAGAATCAGTTAGTCACGCTTAAATCATCAAAAGATCATATATAGATGCAAAATACATTGCAATATAATACTCAGAAAACATATGTTAAATCGTATATCCTATAAAAATCTAAAATGAGATATAGTTTTTTGTTTGTAGACAGTCTAAAACGCATATCCAGCATATGTATCAGGATAAAAGCCAATAAAACAGTAATAATATTATCCTTGTCCTTTAACCGTTAAAACAGTAAGAATATATACAAACAAAAACGAATTTGACTATTCAAAACTACTGGAATGTTTTTTTTAATCATGTATACAAATTGAAAAAACAATTTTTTTAAATAACACTTTTTAAAATTTTGTCATAAATAGTTTATTTTAAAAAATATCAGATTTTTTTATTTTTAAAAAATTTAATATTTTATTTTTATTTTTTTAAATTTGAAATTCTAATTTTAAAACTCCACCTCTTAACTTTAAACCTTAACTCTAGATTAATTAATTTTAAAAATATAAATATATATTTATTTTTTTAATAAAATATTTTAGTTACTTTTTTTTATGTGCTATTTTGTGACAAAAACGTTTTTAAATCTATTATATAGTATTTCTCAATTCAAAACATTGAAATAATTAACGAGCCTTAAGTCGGTAATCTCTAACGAGGCTGCAATTTTTACCGCGTCAATTCCAGCTCATTAATCAATAAAAATAAAAATAAAAGTTAATTAGGAGAAAAAGCCATAGCGGTGTGCGCGTGAAGCAAAGACCTAAACCAGTGCATAAGATGTGTATATATACACGCTTATATCTCCGTTTCCAAAATCATTCAAAAAACAAAAACAAAAAACATCATATACATATATATATGCTTAGCCTATCATGAGTAACATCCCCACCACATCTCTCACCGACTCATCTCTTTCAATCTTTCTCCTCACTGCCGTCGATCCTTGGCCTTTTTCTATCTCCGTCTTCTAACATCAACCTCTGCTTTTCTCCCTCGTTGAACGTTTCATTCAATCTTTTTGTTTCTCCTTAGGGTTTTTCTGTAAGAAAGATTCGATCTTTTTAATGGGTTTTGAAGAACCGAAACAGAGTCAGATGGTGTTCAAGTTTCACTTTCATGTTCCCCATCTCCACATACTCCATCATCATCATCATCATCATCTACCGAAAGGTTGTGTCGCGATCATGGTGGGACACGAAGGAGATGAAGAAGGGTTACATAGATTCGTGGTTCCCTTGATGTTCTTGAGCCATCCTCTGTTTTTGAGTCTCTTGAAAGAAGCTGAAGAAGAGTATGGATTCAAGCACGCAGGCCCGATTACGATTCCTTGCCGTGTCGATGAGTTTAAGCATGTTCAGGAAATTATCGACGAGGAGACTCATCGCCGTCACAGTCACGGTAACGGACACAGCTATCATCACCACCACCACAATCATCTGCCATGTTTCTGAAGAAGGATATGTTGGTTTAGTTTGGTTTGGTTTGGTTTGGTTTGATTTGACATATAATTGGGTATTGGTTTGGTCTGACTTCTCTTTTGAGATTGTTTTAGTTTTTGCATAATTTTCGTTTGTAGTTAGTGATGATGATGAAAAACAGAGAGCAATTGAATGTGAATGCTTCTCATCTATTACGAATGTAATCGTGAGGAATACCAAATTTCAATTTGTGGTTGTGGAATAATGTATTACTAGAGCTTGATCCGCGCACCCGCGCGCGGATATTTATTTTTATTTTAAAATAAAAATTATTTATCTTATATAAATGATAATATATATTTTAAAATTTTATCTATATTAAATAATTGTTTAATATATTTTCTAAACACAATAATTTTATAAGTTATAATAAAAAAAAAATTTATTCGTCAATTATATCGTCTATATTTTTAAAATATAGATCTGTGTGTTTGTTTTCTACGGCTGTATTTAATTTATACAATCAAATAATTCAATATATTATTTATAATTACGTGTTTTATATTATGTATTTTTATAACTTTATTGTAACTTGGCGTTCCAATCCAGTCCCTTTCGTCTAGTAGTTCGGACATTGTCTTTTCATGTCGAAGACACGGGTTCGATTTCCGTAAGCGTTTTTGGACATAGTTAATATATCAATAAAAAAAATAATCAACCTGTTTTTATGAATATCTTATTATATTTTAACATTGATTAAGTATAATTTATTGTTTAGCATGATTATAGGAAGTTTTACTTAAATAAATTATACATAAGTTTTTGTTCTTTAATTTAAGGAAATGTATTAATTAATTTTAAAAAGACAAAAAATCATAAAAGGTAGGTTAATAAATAATTTCAGTGGCATACCTTTGTAAATAAGTTGAAAAATTAAGAGGTAATTTATATTTGTACTCCCCTTTTAATAGATTAGATTTGATTTTTTTTTTTTGTAAGAAAATGAGAGTAAAATATTTTTCCACTATTTAATTGATTTTTACGCGTTCGGCCGTTGGCGTGTTACTATTACATCCACCACGCCAAGTGTCCCGAATGTATTCTGTTGTTTATCTGAAAAGTGAACAATTCAACAATATCTTTGATTTACCAGAAAACATTCTATTATGACTTTAATTGAGATCTTCACAAACTATATCGACCATAATTAGTATATTTTTAATGGGACATCGGGTGTTCGAAATTAAGCTACGCATAAGTTGGGTAGCCAGTATAGATCTAACAAGTGATAATATATACATATTTTTATGTTAGGCAATTCTCTTAAATAGTCCTTTTTAAATTTTTGTCACAAAAATATGCATAAAAAATAAAATGATTAAAACAGCTTTTTTTTTTTTTTGAATTTTTTCATTTTTTTTAAATTTGAAATCCTTTCCCCAAACCCACCCCTTTAACTCCAAACCCTAAAATCTAAATTAGTTAACCCTATGGGTATAAATGCATATAAATAAAAAATTTAGCTTTTAAAAAAACTTCTAAAAAAAAAAGCTTCTAAAAAAACTATTTTGGTCATTTTCTTCTTTAAAAATTATTTTTGTGACGAACAAACTAAAAATGACTATCTAAGGGAATTTCTCTTTTATGTTCAGTATATTTTTGGTTTATTTATATTATATATATATATATTATAGGTTAGTTTGTATGAATTGTACAGATGAACTAACATGGTTAGTGGTTATGTATCTCTGTTATCAGGGGCGGATCCAAGATAGCTTTGGGCATGGAGACACATAATTATTTTCTTATAACTTAAATGGTTAAGTGTAAGGGTGCGACTGGTAACCATAATAGGAACAGCAGGAATGGACATGAAAGGAATGAGTAGGAATAAAATTTTAGGAAGGAAGAGGAATAATGATTCCTTATCAAAATCAATAAGGAATGAATTTGTTCTATAATTCTCTACAACCAAGGGAATGAGGAGGAATGGGAAAAAAATCTATTCCTATGAATGGTAAATTTTTTAAAGAATGTTAAGTAATGTAGTGTTCTTCTTCATTCCCTTGGTCACCATTCACACCCTAAATGTATTTGCATAAACTTAAAACTAACTATTAGTGAAAAAATAAAAATTAGGGTAGGGTACATACCGTAACTTCTAATGGTTGGGATCCGTCCTTATCTGTTATCTAATCTGGTTCCACAAAACTTATATATATATATATATATATTTTAAAATTAATAAATTTGTAAATTTATCTTTGTCTTCCCCAAATAATTTTTAATATTTTGACAATCCAATTGCAAATTTCATCAAGTTACCTTCAGCTTCTTTTCTTAAATCTTGAAACTCATTAAAACCTCATAATCCGGTATTGGTGCTAATTTGGATAAGACCTATTAAACTACCTTTTAAGATTTGGTTACTTGGTTTCTAGCTATTCCTAGATGTTTTTCTCAATTCTACGGTTAACATAGAAGAAATTTGCAGCACCGTGTTAATCCTCCGAAGAGTTTTTTTTTTTTTTATAATAGTAAGTCTTTGATTAAGAGAAAATTTCTATATAAAAGAGATTTTTTTTCAATATTTCATGGTTTGGTGAGCAAACCTCCCTGCCCTAGGGCAGGGTTGACCGTGGGTCATCCATGCTTTAGGACGAGGTGGTTTGTTGAGCAATATCCACGCCTTAGGGCGGGGTAGTTTGGTCCGAATCGTCCCTGCTCTAGGGCGGGGTAGCTTGGCTCGTGAAACATCCTGACCTTCGGATGGGTAGATTGGCTCGCTGAGCGTTCTAGTTTTAAAACTCGTTTCCCGAATTTTTCTGAAATTGTCTCGAAAGGATTTTTTGAAAGAGTTGGATTGCAAGTGTTGGATGTTGATTTCGAGATTACCGTTTTTGACTACAATAGTTAGCCCCCAGCTCCCAAGTCTTGAGTATGATGTTTTGCGAGCGAGTTCTGAGTGTTTAGTCGGAATCCACAGTCAAGATTGTTATTCCTTTTCTCGAAAGTTTTCGTTCATTATTTTATTTCAGAAAAATTTTCTATAAATATGGAGCATCCATCCCTCATTCACTTCACACCTTCTCATTTTCCAAATCTCCTTCCCTTTGGCTTTCTCAAGATTTTTCTCTCAACCAAGATGTCTTCTTCCCATAACGGACTAGGAAATCGTGACGTTGAGGCGAGTTCAGCTATTGGTGCGAAGTCGTTAAGTTCTCCTCCTCCTGCCACCGTCTCCTCTCATGTGGCAGATTTTTTCTCTTTTCAGGACAAGATGGCTCGTCGTGATGCAGAGTTAAAAGACTCTCCGTAAACCAGTGTACCGTGTGATCCTACTCCCACTGATGTTTTGGTTGTTACGGCAGAGCTACCTCTCGTGTCAATGGCTGTTTCTGAGAGTGGAGGGTCCCATGCTCTTGTACCAAACTCTGAGGTTGTTGCTCAACCGACAGGTTTGTCCACGACTCCGGTCTTAGTCGTCGATGCAGACCAAGCTACCGACTCTCTTCTGCTCCTATAGTGAAGTGGGAGCTTGTCCTGGGGTTACGTTCTCCCAATGCTACTCCGGTTGTTTCACCAAAGGGTCGACTGGTGAGGTGACTTGTACTTTAGTATCTATATATATATATTAGTATACATTGTGTATATAACATATATATTATATTTCTAAGATAACTTTTTTTTTATAAAAGAAAATAGCTTTAAATATATTTTAGACTTCAGTATTTATATTTAATAAATTTATAAAATGAAATGAAAAAAAAAATTTAGCAGTATCTTTTTCCAAAACTTCTTGTTCTTTCAAATTATGACTATCTTTTAATATATGTCTAAATTGTTGGAAAAAACAAAAAACTAACCAACTATGTAACCTCACCAACTTACTTTTTTTATGTGTTTCATATATGGGTTAGAAATCACACATCTTATTCTATTTTTTTAAAACTACTACAAACTACAATATGTGTTTTGTGTGTGTGTTTAAGTTCAATTGTTGCATAAATCAAAATATACATGCGGTTAGTTCTAACAACTCCAAACAGTTACAACCAAAGTTATTGAGCATGGATTTTTTTGTTTGATATATATATATATCAAATGATTATGTACACAAGATTATCATATACGCAAATGATTATCTACACAAAAGTGTTTATATATTTTTTATTAATTATTTTGATAGTTTTATTTTTTGTATCTGTGCATTCGAACCATGTCCACTATATCTATTAACTATTAATAATCTCCTTGAGCTCTTAAAGTTCTTTGTAACTGTTAATTGTTCTGACCAGAAGAAACGAAAAGTGAATTCCAACAACTGTTAAGTTGCTCCATAATAATGGTGTTTTTTTATAATACTAACAAGACAATATTTATTTCAATCCAAATTTAATAATAACTAGAACTATACCCGCGCGGGTTTATAAAAAAAATTCATGTATATTTTTTATGTTTTTATAATTTATATAGAGTAAAATATATTATTTTATTTTATAATATAGATCTTTGATAATAATTTTTTTATTTTTACATAATATTTTTTTTATATAACTTGATGCAATTTGATGTAATTATAATAGTTATATATTAACATGTTTTTTTAAAATTAATTTATTTTAAAATGAAACAATATATTTAAAATTTTATTTTTTGCATTAGTTTTCTATTAATTGTTATTAACTTTATGATATTTGTTTTCTTGAAAATTGAATTCTCGAATCTTTTATATTTGAATAAACTAAATAAGGTAATATTATATTTAAAAAATATTTTATATAATATATACTATATTGTAATTGATATTTCCAGATTATCAATAACACCATCATTAGTTAGGCATGGACATTTTACCCGGACCCGACCCAGAACCGATCCAAAAAATCCGGGTCCGGGTAGGATCCAAACCAATCATTTTACCCTATTGGGTTTTGTTGAGAAGGATCCGTGGGTCTTGGATCCGACCCGACCCGAACCCGAAATTCGACGGGTACCCAAAATACCCAAAATTTTTAATATATATACGGTATATATTGGCGTTTTAATATATTTTTGGTATTGTGAATATTTTTTTAACTTTCATATTTATGTTTTCGGGTATTTTTCATGTTTTCTATTCATATTTTGGATAAAATTTTAGATCTTGTAGATTTTTTTGAATATTTTAATATTTTCATATATATTTTTATGTTTTGGGGTTTTTTTGGGCTGGATCCAAACAAAACCCGACCCGGAACCGATCCGAATCTGAACCGATTTTTTTTAATTATCCTATTGGATCCAACTATTTAAGACCCGACCCGACCCAGACCCGACAAGACCCGAACCGAACCCGAACCGAACCCGAACCGAACCCGAACCAAAAATTTCAAATACCCGATTGGGTCCTAAACTCTAAGACCCGAAAAACCCGAACCCGAAAGGACCCGACCAGAACCCGACCCGAAGACCCGAATGCCCAGGCCTATCATCAGTTTTGGAATTGTAATTAATTAATTTAAATTAATTTTAAATATAGTCGCATAATTTATAAATAAAAAGAAATACAAAAAGAAAACTTAATTTATTGTAAATGCAATTGCTATATGTCGAGGCGACTGTGGTGGTGGTGGTGAGACGAAGAGGAGGCGAGGCTGGAGAGAGATGGGAGAGATGGGAGAAACAGTAAGCTTGGAGAGAGATGGGAGAGATGAGAGAGATGAGAGTGAAGAAGAAGATAAAGAGAGAATTAAAAAGAAGAAGAGAAGAGAATCATATATGTCGTGGAGAGAGAGAAAAAAAAAGATGAAGAAATCTTAACTTTTAGATCTAAGTTAATCCAACGGTTCAGAAGTGTGATCTATATATCTAAATCTGAATGGCCATACATTTTGTCTGTCTTTTCTATTTTTTTTTTTTTTGCCCTTTAATATTTGATAATTCATTTTGTAAGTAATTTTCCTTAGTTATATCTTATTTCAAAATTAATATTTTGTAGTTTATAATTTAAGTTTAAAGTTTTATTTTTTGAACATAAGAAATTGATATTTATTTTAAGAATTAATATTTAAGTTTGAAAATATTACATTAATATCAATATTATGATTTTGGTCATCATTTTTTAAATTTGTATGTTTACATAGAAATCTGATTTATAATTCGTTTATAAATTTGTATTTTGATTCAAAAGTTGAAAAGTTTTAAATTTAGATTTTATGGTTTATGAAAAAATTTGATTAAGAGTAAAATTTAGTTTTCTGATTTAAGGTTTGGATATTGGAATATCAGGTTTAGGGTAAAAATTTAGTATTTTGGATTAAAGTTGAAAATAATAGATTTGAAGACTAGATATAAAATTTGTAGTTAAATTTTTAATAATTTAGATTTGAAATTTACATTTAGAGTATTGAATGTATAGTTTAAGTTTGAAGCTAGGATTTCGGATATAGAGTTTGATTAAAGATTAAAGATATGTGTTTAAAAAATTATAGTTAAAGATTAAGAAGATCAAATTTTTGAGTTTAACTTAAAAATTTGAAGTTATAATATGAAAAGATTAGAATTTTAAGAGTTATCTTTAGAGTTTAGGGTTTAAAACCATGTTTATGGTTTAAGTGTTCAAATAGCTTTTCTTAGCATTATAAAAATGCTATCATATGTCTTTGATAATATTACTGAAGCCGCTTAAATAATATTTTGGCGCTTAAATCTAATTTTCCGATAAATATTGGCGAAATCAGTGATTTTATCTTCCCGCTCACTTAACTTTTAAATAGCATTAGTTAAGTATTATTTTAGGTATCATTTTATCATAATGTTTATCTAACGTTATTATATTATACAGAAAATTCTAAATCATCTATGATATCAGTTCAATAAAACGTACTATAACAATCTGCTATCAATGTAGACTTTTGTAGTGAAATATAAATCAAATATTACAGAAAAAAATCTAACAAATTTAATCCTAACAAATCTCAAATATTAAGCATAATATCATCAGTAGATCTAAGGATGTTGCAGTCAAAGATAACATACCAACTTTTCACATCACATAATCTGACCATTAGTCATCAAACAATGATTTTTCATAATAAATGTTTACTTATAAGTTGCAAGAACAAAAATGTAAAGTTGTACTAGTTATATATATTATGGTTATATCAATTATACTAATTATATATATTATGGTTATATCAGTTATATACTAATTATACAAATTCTCTATCGACTTGTACTATTAATACTATGTGTCCTTCTTCATTGTCATGAATCTTATATATTAAAGATAAAATTTGATTTTAGATGAAAGAAAATAGATTGAGAATGATGATGGATTAATCAATTTAGAATAAGAACAAAAAAATGGAAGGTCTGTAGATTTTTTTTTTTTTTTTTTGTAATTTTGATTGGGATTATAAGATGGAGAAATCTTGATAAAAATAAAAATTTTGATTATGGACTTTTAGGGTTGCATATCGTGTCGGATTTCATATGAGGTTTAAATCCATGTAGATTTTAGATATGAGTGGCATGAATCTGTAAATATGTTTAAATACTAGGTTATTTAGATATTTTACTTCCTTTTTAAATTAATTTAAGTGTTAAATAAAAAATAAAATGCAAGGGTCCATATTAGATTATTTGGTTTCTATGCCATATCAGAAAATGATCCATCAAATCTAGTGGAAGTCAGCTTTTGCCAAAATCAACAATCCTTTTTAACGGCAAAAGAACAAAAAGACTTATTAATTCCTATTAGGTGTTTGCGGTGGAAGAGGGAAGGCAATCAAAGCCTATAAATAGTTGTGACGTTCATTCCTAACGGATTCGTCTCTCTTCCACCCACTTTTGGTTCGTCTCTTCTGCCTCAAGCAGATTCGTCTCTTGAATATCGTTAATTGTAGTTTGTTTCCATACATCTCCCTGTTTGACCTAGAAATTATGGATTTATATATATCTGATGTTGCTTGTCTACGGCTCTTCTTTTAAACTTGCGTTTTCACTTTTTTTTTTGCAGAATAGATTCTACAATAGAACAAAATGATTAGTAGAGAGAAATCGAAACATGCTTGTTGTTCCAAAGAGTTCAGTCAGAGGTCAAAGGGCGATGGGAATCAGATAAGCCAGTTATCTGATCATTTGATATGTCAGATAATATCTCTTCTCTCCACCGAGGAAGCTATTAAAACAAGCGTTTTATCCACTAGATGGAGGCATGTTTGGCTTTGGCTTCCAAGTTTGGAATTGAATTCCAGAAAGTTCTCAGATACCAAAGCCTTTGTGAGGTTTGGTGACAAGTTTTTTGATTCTAGTATGGTTACATGCATACAAAAACTAAAGTTAACTCTTGGTGATAATGCAAGCAATGTAAATGATACCTCTTATTTCACGTCATGGATTGATGCCGCAATTAAGCGTAAGATCCAACACCTAGATGTATATTGGGCTGAATATGGTTATTTTACTCACAGTCGCCTAAGGTTGCATAGCTGTGAGACACTGGTATTCTTAAGACTATTTAAGGTGTTCTTGGATGATTCAGTGTTTGTTGTCTTACCTTGTCTGAAGACAATGTATTTAGAACAAAATTGGTACCCCAATGAGACCACTTTGAAGAAACTTATCTCATCTTGTCCTGTCCTTGAAAGCTTAAAGATTGTCGCATCTAATATTGATGCACAAGTCTATCGGGTGCACTCTCGGTCACTGAAAAACCTCAGCATTATAAGAAGAACCCTTAAAGTGTTTAATGGTGTTGCTGGAATTGTTATCGATGCTCCTCTACTATGCTCTTTGAGCATCGATGATGATGAATCAAAAAGCTTTATAGTAAACAATTTCGAGTCCAATACAAAGTTAAATATTTCTCTCAACTATGGTTTAGTTGGATCTGATATCAGAACAAATGTATCATCGAGAAGTAGCATATGTGATTTTCTTACCGGGATTTCGAGGATTGGGGATATGACAATATCTCAAAGTACATTCCAGGTATAAATATAGTTCAACGCAAGTTTTGGACAAGTACAATTTTTTTATCGTGAAAGTCTCTGACCACATTGTTATCTTTCTTTGTTCCAGCTCATTTGTCTATACATGAAGCTAGAACCGCTGCCCCAATTTGAATACATGTCGCGCCTGTGTGTTCCTCTCCATGCGACCAGTTTGATATGGTTGAAAACATTTCTTAGGAGCTGCCCTAATCTAAAATCCCTCATCTTGGTGATTAATCAGCTAAACTCAATGCTATTTGTAATTATCACTATGAGTTTTCTGCTATATAATTTCATCTTCTTGTTTTTTCCGTCAGGAGCAAATTGATTATAACAATTACCCGGAGCCACCATCCGTGGAGGATAATCAATCTGTGCCCAAGTGTTTTCTATCGTCTCTTGAGTTTATTGATATCAATTTTTCATTTCGAGAACTTGGTATAGACATGAAATTTGTAAGTTACTTCCTTGAGCATTCAGCAAGCCTCAAGAAACTCACTCTACGTTCGGATTATCATTCAACAAAAGATGAAATCTTTAAGAAACTCCTCAAAATCCCAAAAGCCTCTACTAAATGTGAACTTGTCATCCTTTGATCATGGTAAAAGAGTAGAGCGATCTTTGTGAGTTTTTTTTATAGCTATTATGTATGGAGTTGGTTAAGTGAAAAAATTAACCTTACGCACAACCAATATCTAATTAAGTTTGTGATTTTGTGTGGAAAGACATAATTGTCAACATTCGTTAGCAGTTCATTACAAAAGGTTATTGGTTGGTTTTTGAATTCAGTTTTACTAACTTGGTGATATTATTAGTTTTTGATATTTTTCTTCTTGGTGTCTTAATTTCCACGGCTTATCATTATCTTACATTAAGTTCAAATGCTAGATTACTATTAATTACCAGGTCTGGTGAATATTTAATGATAACAAACTTCCTAATATATAACCAAGATAACCTAGTGATAATCTCTTGGGTTTGATGTGTATCCACATCATTTTGGGTTCGATTCCCTTTTGAAAATTAAATTATTGCTGCAAGACCAATATAGACTTGGACTTTGACCAAAGTAGTTAACATGGTGGATTATAACAAACGATCGGTCTATCTCTGGTATTAGTCGGAAGATATTCTAAACTTAATTCATGCAATGTTATAACAGTCAACTCTATAGCACTAAATGTTTTTCTCCCAAGAATGACCGGTTCAACCGTTAGAATATATAAAACAAAAAATTGAATAATATAACAACAGAAAGCTGATATAGAAGAAATATGGACCTTTCATCAAGGAAATATCGAAGTCAGTTCACCTGGTCGATGAAGCTAAATCCTGGTGAGAAGATGTATTTGGTTTAAAAGTATTTTAGTTGCGATAATGATTATAGATTGAGTATTGCATACTTTTAAAGTCGTAGACTTTGATTTGGATCAGGCTCTCCCTTAATGTTTAAACAAGTTAACTAGTTCAGATTGGTCAGAGAGGCAGTAGATGACATTACTGATTTTGCAAAGCTAACATTTATGCTCTCCAAGTAAGAGTATTCTTTGACTTATACATGAGCTTATTAAGTTAATGGATTAATTTACAGAAAATTGTATTAGAAAGTTTTGAGTGATGCCTCAGGCCCGCATCAGTTTCCAAGATATGGCAGTGATGGTGATTGATACGATGGTGGTGCTAGAAAACGCAGCATTGGTGTTCATGGTTATTGCAACAACTGTGGTGATGTTCGATACAACATAATCCATTAGAAAAAAGATACTGCAAAATCGACTAGAATTATAGAATTAGATGTATTTTGTCAACATAATTAGATGTATTTATTTTTTAATTAGTTTATTTTTATTTTTTTACAAAATATTGTTTTAAATAAAAATAATTGCTTTTTATTTTTATTAAATCAATTTATTTTTATTAATATATTTTTACAATTAAATTATGGTTTATAATATAAATATTGTTTCATAATATTTTTTAGTTGCAATGAAATAAATATTTAGGATGTTATGATAATTACGACTTATGGCTGTTTGTGACAATTTTTAAAGTTAATATCAATGACATCTTATGATAATATATTAGTCATAGTTAGTGATAAAGCTTAAGACATAATACAAACCACAAATTACAATAGTATAAGAAAATTTTGGTTAGTCAGTAATTGTGATGGTTTGTTATTTTCTATACCATCACTAATTATGACGAAATGGTTACTGAATATCTGTCACAAACGTCTTATGCATTTACTACATAATCTGAGTTTGTGTAGAGATTAACGAGATTAAGGGAGATTTGAGATTCAAAAACCTAAAAAACCTTGAGACTAATGAGGAACCATTTTGACATTGTGTAATTAGACTCAAGAACTGTATGTAGTGATTAACCAGAGAGTTTAGAATATATAGAAACTAAGGAGAAATTGCCAGCCGAGTCTGAATGTGTCTTGGTCAAGGTGGTCTGTACTGTCGGCTATACAGTCCGTATGGTCCATACCATCTGCCATAACTTTGCACATTCTCCTTTTTGCTTCATTTCCACACAAGCTTCTTCTAAGTCTCATCATCTCTTATTATGCTTAACTCAACACTCTTCCTCATTAAAAACCTCACCAAAGAAAATTCATTGAGATAAAACTTTGATGAGAGAAAAAGAGTGAAGACCCCATAACTAAGAGGATCAGCTGCTCCTGGTAAGGTCAATGAGTCCCAGCCGAGTATGGATGGACTCAATAGTCTTTTGTCTTGCAGCTTCACTTCAGCCAACTGATCTTCACTTCTTGTATAACATGGCAAGATGACTCACATAACAATCATTTACCTCACCGTATGGCAATCCACCTCAATGTGTTTGGTCCTCTCATTGAACACCGAGTTGGAGGCAATGTGTATAGTAGCTTGATTGTCACAATGCATGGTCATAGGTGTAGACTGATCAATCTCCAAATTCTTTAGTATCCCTTTGATCAAAACAAGCTCATTTGTCAGCTTCAGTATTGCTCTATACTCGGTCTCTGCACTAGAACAAGACACCACCTTATGTTTCTTGCTCTTCCAAGTAACCAAGTTTCCACCAATGAAAGTGCAATACCCAGTGGTGGATCTCCTACTTCTCTATCACCAGCCTAATCAGTATCACAATATCCAAAAACTTCAGTTGCTTCCATTACAACACATTCAAACTCCTTGATCAGGTGAGCCGTTCATATACATCAAGATCCGGTTCACCATGCTCTAATGATGCTCCTTTGGGACTTGCATATGTTGACTTACCTGGTTCAGAGCAAAATATATATATCAGGCTGTGTAATAGTCAATTAAATTAACTTACCAACAAGCTTTCTATAAAGCTTGACATCTTCAAATAGTTTGATGTCTTAAATCTTCCCTCATGTGAAACCTTGTATTCATCCTCTAAAGAACTCTTGGCTGTTTTTTTCCAAGTTTGCATGCATCTCTCAAAAGATCAAGTTTCTACTTTCTTTGAGAAAGAAACAAACTTTCCTTGGACCTACATATCTCAATTCCAAGGAAGTATTTCATCTTTCCCAAATTTTTAATTTCAAACCCAGATTAAAGGAAATCCTTGGTGGATGAAATACCAGCCTTGTCACTTCACGTGATCATGATATCATCAACATACACAAGAAGGACAACAATACTTGAAGGAGCTGTGAGCGTGAAGAAGGTGTGGTCGAGCTTGGATTTTCTAAAGCCTCACTCATTCAAAGTTATACTCAACTTGTTGTACCAAGTCCCTGGCGACTGCTTGAAACCATAAATAGCCTTCTTCAGTTTTAGAACATTTCCCTTCTTCACCAACTGCTCAAGACTAGGTGGAGGGTGCATGTAGACTTTATATTCAAGTTCTCCTTGTAAGAATGCATTTTTCACATATATTTTCCAAAGTCCCCACTCAAGGTTCACATCAAGTGACAACACTATTCTGATTGTATGGAGCTTGGCAACTAGGCCTGGGCGTTCGGGTACCCGTTGGCGTTCGGATCGGGTTTTTCGGATTTCGGTTCTTTTTTGTAACACATCTTAGGTCCCATTCTAGTAAATTTGCAAGTACAGGTCGGGTTTGGATATAACACATCGGGTTCGGGTCGATTTTGTATCACATCCTAGAACCCATAAAGTAACCATATATCATTCGGATTCGGGTGATATCGGTTCGGTTCGGATATACCCGAAATGAAATCTAAAATTTAAAAGCAAAACATAAGAAATATATACTTATTTATATATAATTAAATATTTAAAGTATTTATTGTAATTTTAGATACTTATTGTTAGATACCATATCAAAATAAACATGAAATTGAATATTTGAAGTATATATTTATGTTTCATATAATTATATTGTACAGTAGTTTGGACATTCGGATCGGTTTCTTCGGATATTTTTTTGGATTTTTCGGTTTTTTGGTTTTTCGGGTTATCCGTTCGGGTTTGGTTAATAACACTTCGGGTTCAGATTTTTTTTGTACCACCTTAGAAGATCCATTCGGGTATTTTTTACATTTCAGACCGGGTACGGATCGGTTTTTCGGTTCGGGTTCGGTTCAGATTTCGGATTACGGATTTTATGCCCAAGCCTATTGGCAACTAGTGCAAAGTTACCAATGTAGTCTTTTTCATAGGTTTGAGTAAACCCTATTGCCACCAATCTGGTCTTGCGCTTGTCAATCTTTCCATTTGTAAGGTATTTGATTGTGAAGATCCATCTACTAGATACAACCTTTCTCTCTTTTGGCAATCCACTCTCATACCAAGTGTCATTCTTGATCATAACATCAACTTCATCTCCTACTGATTCTCTCCAAACCTTATCTTACATAGTTTCTTCGTATGATCTTGGTACATGACCCTCATCCAAGTTGTCACGAATGCACAATATTCTTCATGGTAATGCGCAAATAAACAATATGTTCGAGAAGAGTGTTCTACTCCTTGAGCATTGTAGTAAACCTTGGTGTTGACCTAGTTAGATGAATCCTTCCTTATTTTTGTGCTTCTCCTCAACAGTTGCACCACATGTGATTACACAACATGTTCTTCTTCCTGACCATCACTACTATATGACTTACATGTAGATGGAGAGCGTTCTCCTTCATTTTCTTGTTCCACACTTTGATAATGAGAAGCTGAATCTTCTTCTTTTTGATTTTGTGCTTCATATTCAATTCTCCCTTTATAATCAAGGTGGGATATTGGACTAGCTTCAGTGCTCATATGAGGAATGTTAGGTTGTCCTCCTATCCTCGTTTGATTCTGGGTTAGATTGATCCAAACTTTCCAAAATGATCCTCAAGTTAGCAGTCTTATCAGATCCTTGTGACAAGTTCCTCAAGTCATCCTGATTCTTTTCTTCATAATACTCTTTTGCTTTTACAAACTTCACATCTGAGACACTAGAACCCTCCTGCTTATTGGATCATAACACTTGTATCTCTTTTGATTTGGTGAATACCCTATAAAAATGGTTCTTGTATTCTTTGTTTTCAACTTGTTCTCAACTCGCCTTGTACTAAAACATAGCATATATATCCAAAGACCCTCAAATAGTCCAATGAAGGTTTATACTTGTTTAATACCTCAAAAAGTGATTGATCACTGCGAAAAGGATATAATGAAATTTTTTTCTGTTGGAATCCGATTGATCAGATAACAAACTGTAGCAACATCATCATTCTAAAACCTCTTTGGAACATTAGTTTGAAACATTATTGATCATGTCACTTCTATAAGGTGCCTGTTCTTTTTGTCTGCTATACCATTTTTCTGAGGAGTATAAGGACATATAGTTTGATTTCAAAGTCCGAATCCTGGGGCTCACGGCAGAGATGAAGCTAATAAAGTACTTTATAGAGAATTCAGCAACTCTCAAGAGACTCGCTCTACTTTTGGTGGGTAATTCAACTAGAGATAATTATATTCTCAAAGAACTTCTCCGAATCCCAAGAGGCTAACCCAAAGGTGAAGTCGTTATCCTTTTATTGGTAAAAGACTAAAGAGTAGAGGTTTTGTGGTTTCTGTGTAAAGTGTAGTTTCATAAGTGCAAATTGTTTCAAGAATCTCCAAACCATCGTCCCTCCTATGCTTGGGCAGTCTAGACTTTTCATATGTTCATTTTATTCATAAAATCAACATGTGGTTTTGGTGGTTTTTATGTAACTGAAATTAGCACAATATGCAATTTCTTGGCTAGAACCATATTATTAGTTTGATTTGGTGATATTAATTAAGAGAACGTTGTTCTTTTAATCGTACAAAATCATACCAAATAATCGATGTTGAGCATACAAAACAACAGAATTTTTTTAGTATTCGAGGACACCTAAAGATATTATTTTTTCAGAAAGACAAAATTAGGAAATTGTCACGCCTGCCGCAGCTGTTATATGCCTTTTCACTTTTTTTACATGCTCAATTTGATCATCCACAAGTTAAAATCAGAGCTTTCTTTGTTGCGACGCCATATAATCAGAACTCTGTCTTCCCGTTTGGCCTGTTTTGTCATTCTTCTTTATCCCCTGAGATTGAGCCATAGGAGTCATAGCCACATACACCGAGTTTGGAGATGATGAAGCTGCCACTTTGCCCACTGCTGCTGAAGCTGACGCTGCTACTATATTATGTGCACCTTCTCTAACTTGAATATAGTCTTCCTCTATCACAAATAACTGCAGCCAAAACAATAACAGTTTTCTTTTTCAGGAAAAGAAGACATTGAATGGTTTTGGAATTGGAATGAGACAGACCTCGAGATGCCTAGCAACAAAATCTTTCAGCTCTCCGTACTTCTTCCTGTAATCATGCCACTGCAGAGGCGCTAGCATTTTTCCCAAACGATTTGGAAGCTGTAAATGGTGACATATTAAGCAGATGTTATAACAAAAACCAGTTCCAAATTCAATTATTCACTCTCATTGTGTTTGATTACGACTCTCACCGTTGAACTGATCCTAATCCTTCCACCAGTTGGTATACTACGAACTATACAAGCCAAAAGCGACCTTTCATCCAGAAGAGCACTCTCTAAGTTCCTCTCAGCTGAGACTAGAGTTTCATGCACGATGGAGTTAGAACCATTTTGATCACCAGGTGAAACCTGACCATTAGCCTCCTGGGGGATAAGGGACCATAAGAATCTAGAATCTAGCCTTAGCACATCATGGAACTGTGAAGAAATGTCTTGAAAGTTATTCTCTGAGGTATTAGATCCATGGCTAGATTCCATTACCTGTTCATTCACATGGGGCGGTGGTGTAGTTGATCCATATTGTGCTCCATGGCCAGTTTGAACATTCAGACACCCTTGAGCAGGGGACTGTCCATTGGCAGTCATCTGATATTCACTCTTCGCATCAGAACTTACCGAGGGATGAACACCATGAGATGGATGCACATGCTTCTGTTTAAGCATCTCTGAACTAGCTGGTACAGCCTGCGAAGAAGGCATGAAAGACTACATATAGTCATTCACTGTAGCAAAATGAAACAAAAGACGGATTCTTAATTCTCACACCTTTTGCTGCAGTAACACTGATTGTGCAACTTGAGGTGAAGGCCCCTGAGTATTCTCTTGTTGATGCATGGCAAATGAGTGCAGAGGGTTCACAAGATCAACATCCCTTTTCTACATTTCAAGTGTTTTAGCATGGATTGCCAAGAACACAAGACTGAATATGATGTGGGACTTCTATATGGGCCATCTTGATTTCTAGCAATGTACCTCGGTTTGGTTCCCGCTGTTCTGGGAGGCACCGTTAAAATTTGTTTTGGAGCCACCTCTGTCCTTTAAATTGGCAAGCTCATCCTGAAGCTCTTGCACTTTATGCATATGCAATCTCTCCAGCTCCGCAAACTGAAGTTGATGAGATGGAACAATATAAGATGAGAGTAAAAGCATCTCAGAGAAGGAAAATAATTAAAATTTTGTAACAAACATGTCTTTGGCAACTAAGCCAGAGCAGGTTATACTGCTCATCACGTTCTTGCAATTCAGCCTGCAAAGAGTGATTTGTAGATGATTGTAAAGCATCCATCTCTTGCGCACGTGCAATCAAACCTTGCAGCTCTCTGTCTTTCTCTTCTAACTTCCTCTCCATCTCCCGAAGAGATCTCTCTTTCTCACGAAGTTGCTCCTACAAACACTCCCTTCTATCATCATCCCCACGCAACATTGAAACACACACACAAAAAAAGAATCCGCTACCTGCAATGTAGCTGCAGCATTCTCATAGTCTGCACAACGACGAAACTCAAAGCCTCTGTGGATCTCCATAGCCAACATCCGAGCTCGAAGCTCAACCTCCTGCTGCTGTAGCTCTCCTTTTCGTCTAGAAACTGAACGAATCTGCTCCAACAGTTCACCATCTCTTCCATTCTGCACTTCAAGACAATGTCACAAGAAGTGATTAACCGTTCCAAAAACAAAACAAAATCAAGAAAGAAGTTCAAGATTACCGGGTAAACGGGGCGACACTCTTTCCTTGACGGATTCTGATGGGAACCGCCACGATTCACAGCCGTCTCCATTGGAAAGAAAGATCCACTGGGGTTTTAACAAAGATGATGGGTGAAGAATACAAAGAGAATAGATGAATAAAGGTTTTAAGGAGCGAAAGAGACGACCTCAAGAGTTCTCAATCATTCCGCTATTTATTTACTCGTAACAGTGAGAACTTGTGTTCCGGGTTTTATTGGGCCTCACCCAGTTTTCCTTTATATTGGGTCTTTTCTTTTATGTTATGTTTATTACCATTTATCTTTTATCCGTTATTTTGATCTATTTTAACACTCACTAGGTGGTATCTGCGCCCTGCGTGGAGTAAATTAACTAAATAAAAATTAAAACTTTTAATCCACAGATATTAAAAAGATAAAAATTATAGATTTGTAGTCATTTATATAATGAAAGATTGAAGGACATTGTGCATATTTATAGAAGGCAAAACAATTTTCTTTAAAAAACTTGTTAAATTGTTTAAGTGTAATTGAAGTAAATTTAAGGAAATAAATCTATAAAAGTAATTTACAACTTGTGTAATTAGTTAGATTTTTTTATTTATCTTTTTTAACTTGTTTAATAATGTTTCTTAAGTAAATCCCTAAAATTTTGTGTGTGATTTTCAATTAGTCATGAGAACTTAAATAAATTTATAGTAATTTTCCTATATTAACCGAAACCAAAATGCATTATGATGATTGCGTATTTCAGTTTCCTATTTTTCGTTATTGCATAAATTAAGATCAAATTTCAATTAGCAAAAAGAATTAATTAAATTATTGCGATGATGACCATTATCATAGTGACATGATTATGATTTGTAATGTATTATAGGAATAAAAATATAATCTTAATAATGGTAGCTATTCACCAATAGTGTTTTAGATAAATAAAAATATTTATAAAATTATTGCATTTTATAATAAATATTAAGCTAAAAACATCAATAAATTGCATTGAAAACAGAAAACAACACTCTTTGTGAAACAAAAATAAAACGTCAAAATGATATTCTTTGCGAAATTGAGGGAGTATAACATATAAATTGATATACATATTTTTAATATTAAAAATAAATAAATTGTAACTAATGACTTTTGTAAAGAATGAAATTTTACAAATTTAACAAACAATATAAAACTGAAGCTTTGTTTAATATATACTATATAATATTAACATTAAAAGTTAAAAACTTACAATTAAATACTATATAATATTTATTGTATGAATTTAAAATTTTAATTGGAAATGAAAAATACAGTATTATACCAAAAAATTCTTTGATGTCATGGTTGGAGTAATATCAGAAATTATGATTTGTAAATGCAATATCAATCTGTTTGTATTTATGTGCTTCGTAATATCAAATCCGTTTGGATTAATATCGCGCAAGTAATAACATGATTATGATTTATAGCGATGATGGTCATTATCATAATGACGTGATTATGATTTGTAATGTATTATAGAAAACAATAACCATCTTTATTTCGGTCAAACATATTGAATTACATACCAAATTTATTCAGAAAGAGATTGAGATGGAGTAGAAAGCACGTAGAACATGTACTATATAGGTTTTTAACTTTCTATGATCCATATAGATTGATATACACATTTTTAATATTAAAAAAAAATTCAAATAGTAACTAATTAATTTTGTAAAGAATATAATTTTACAAATTTAACAAATAATATAAAAATCAAATGTAATAATATAATTAAATGTAAAAAACTTATAATTAAATACTATATAATATTGTTGTATGAATTTAGAATTATAGTTGGAGATGAAAAATATAATATTACACCAAAATATTATTTGATGTCATGGTTGGAGTTGTACTAAATATTTTTTCATTTTATGTTTAAAATTATATTCACTTAATAAAATATTAAAAACCAAAAAGTCGTAATCATGGTTGTTTTGGTACACTTAATAAAATAATAAGTTATAGTTATTCGAAATTATGGTTGTTTTGGTACAAACTCGTGAGATACAACTATAGTACTTCTCACAATATTAATAGTGTCATGATAAAATGAATAAAATAAAGTAAGAAAGCTGAATCAAATTTTTGAAATTACAATATCCATAATGTCTTTACCTTGCATATAAAATAAAACATATACTATAATGACTTTGTAGGTTTATTTGGCAATGACATAACATGTAATTAACCTAGGTAAGAGAGTGCTATTCAATAAAGCATATGAGATGCATTGTAGTGTTGACATCTAAGAAATGACAAAGTTGTTAATCATACATGAGAGTAAGATTTATTTTTAAAAATGCTCCCCAAATAATAAGAAGGGGATTTATCCTCCTATTTATCTTACGTTCATATTTGAGTTGTTAGATTAATAGTTATAATTTGATTGATTGAAATTTTTAAATTTTGATTTTTTAATTCAATTATTTTTTAAATAACCATCAACCAACTTATATCAATTACCAAATAATCCAAAAAATATTATAAATTAAAATATTTACCTAAATTTATAACAAATTTATTGTCAAACACATCCAATAATAAAAATTCATCGTCAAACACATCCAGTTTAAACAGAAGCATTTGAATAATTTATATTTTTTAAACATTTATAAGTGGATACATATTTATCTTACATCTTTTTAAATGACTAAAAATATTGTTAACAATATAATTTTAAAAAATATATCAATTTATACTACAAAATAAAAATAAATTCATAAAAAAATATTTAAAATCAAAATTGTTTTCAGAGATTTAAAGTATACATTTAATGAAATACTTTTAAGGTTTAAAACTAACACAACCTTCCGCATAAAATGAAATTTCTTATTATTATATTAAATAAAAAAATTACTATGAATGTGATTAATGTATAAATTAATAGGACTTAATCTTATAAGGAAAAATATTACTAGAAATTTCATTAAATTAATGGAAACCCACAAATATATAAATACGTGTTTTTCTTAATAACTTTTGTGATTTAAACTTTACTTGCAATCGTGGATTTACATGTAATAATGTGGGTTTAAAATAATTAGCTGAAAATACTTGAACTAATTGAACTATATATATATATATAATCTAGACAAGAATGGTCAAAAAATTATCATTCTTTGTAAACAAAAAATGTTAATCAGCCATATATTTATTTAAAATAATATTAATGTTTTATTTTTAAAATAACCATGTAAAATTAACTTATAAACCCTATCAATTATATATATATATATATATATATATATATGTGTGTGGTGTGTCTAAATATTTTTAATTTATTTGAGTTATTTTACTGATTATTTTTCATAATATTTTCTAGCTCTTTACTAGCCAAAATTATTGATTTATTTATAGTAAAATCTTTTATGTTTGGTGTCCAATAGTCCACTTGGTGAATGACACTAAGCCCTATTAGCCCAATTTTTTATTTTGTGATTTTTGCAATTATTAGCAAATATTATTTTCGTAATCGTGTACTATATTTTTTAGCAAATACTATTATGATATGTAAATATCATGTAATATTGATTGATTGATATTTAGAAATCAAAATTTCGAACATTACATAAAATATAAATTTAACAGAATGTAAAAAATAATCAGAGCATATATTAACTATTTACTATAGTTGTTAATAAAATCTAATAAAATATTAAAAAATTCATACTTATACTTTCAATTTTCAAAAAATAAAAACTATAGTGTGCTGATAGCATAAAAATTACTATACTATATTAAAAATTTAGAATTACTTGTATCTGCAAATTCGCAGACAAATACCTAGTTACTATTATTATAACCGCAAATTATTTATCTTTTATCAGTTTTCCTTGATTATTACTATTACATAACGACTATACAACTGCAGATTATAATTGTCTCAGGAGAATTTATTTATAACGGTTCTACTTGCACTTTTTATTACGCCTACTAGTTTAATTTTCACCATGTAAACATAAGCAAAAAAAAGCTTAAAGCTCGAGAATATGACTGAATAGTATAATTTATTTTGGTGAAATTCAATGATTACAATGATTGAGCTTTTATAGAAAAGATACTAGGTCTAAGGTTGCAGAGCTTATAGCTGTCAGGAGCGTCTGCACACACACGTTTCATCATCATTCGGCCAGCCCATCAAATCTGTTAGAGAGGATAACGTTCGATGGAAACGCTGAGAGAGATTTTAGCCATGGCTCTAATACTAAATTGTTACACCGTCTTCCCAGACACATACTCAGGGTTCCCGAGTGTGGGGTTAAGGACACACATGTCTGCACACCCGTCTTACTGGTTTCAAGATTTATGAGATGTATCTTTCTTTAATACACCAAGCCAACCATATCTACTATTTATACTTACAGTCTTGCACAGCAGAAAGAAAAAAATAAAGGCATGAATAAATAAGTTACTCAATGCAGTAGTTCTAGACCAACTTCTCCGCATGAACCTATATACTACTTAATGTGGAAAAAGAATTGACTAGCCACTGACAATCAAACAGTTAACAACACTTTAATAACAAAAAAATACATAATGAACTCATTCATCACAACATATAGATTTATATTTAGGTGATCTAGACCTCTAATTCAAGAGTACAACCAAGACAACCGCTCAGACACCCGTGGTCTTACGTGGCTTCACCACTCTCTAAACCGACACTCTCCAAACTACGACACAACCTCATGTCTCATCGATGGTGTCATAGCGCCCTACATTCTTATCGAATTTCAATCTTAGCCAAATTCATTCTTATTTAATTTATTCTTATCGACTCCTAATCTATTAAGTAATATTTCTTTTTTTGTTGTTAAAGTTGAAAAAAATAATATTCCTTTTGAAATTGACTTTAAGAAAGAAGTCATATATTAGAAAAAGAAACTAAACATATTCTTTTTACTATAAGCATACTTTGATAAGAGAGGATATATCCATTGTGTTCATAGTCTCTACTCGTGCTTACTTTCTCAGTGTCTTTATATATATATTGATATCACTCTCTCTCTATATATATATATATATCTTCGTCTTCTAGTCGATGCTCACTTCCCCTTTTTCATCAGTCATCGCCCCATCTCCATTACTTGTAGTCCTCACACGTATCTCTTAGAAATGTCATTGTCACATGTATCTCATCATCCTTTAGTCATCGCCTGTACTTCTCCTCTCCCGAGTCATTGCTCACTCCTTTCTCTTGTTAGTCGCTTCCTGTTCCTCCTCTCACCAAGTCCTCGTCTTGTAGTCATCGCATGTATCTCCTCGTCTTGTAGTCGATGCCCACTTCCCCTCGTTCATCCGCCATTGCCCTATCTCCATGACTTGTAGTCCTCTCACGTATCTCTTAGAGTTGTCAATGTCACATGTATCTCCTCATCATTTAGTCATTGTCTGTACCTCTCCTCTCCCAAGTCTCGCCCACTCCTTTCTCTTGTTAGTCGCTTCCCGTTCCTCCTCTCACCAGGTCGTCACCCACTCCTTGGAGAGAGCATGTCCACCAAAATTCTATGCACATAGAAATTTAGGTTTCTGATTTTTTTGATTTTACGCACGGGCTGCGACTCTCATAATAGATTTAATCTTTGGTGGTTAGTCTAGCGGAAATTAGAAAGCTCTACTACCTTTGCAAATTATTATCTTGTAATCTTGCTTTCAGACAAGCGTTCTATACAGTTATGTCTCTTGAATGCTTCTTCGTAAATTCGAAATAAGAAACCTATTTTTTGTCTATACAGTTCTCTCTCTCTCTCTCTCTCTCTCCATATATATATATATATCGATATCTCTCTGTATCCCTCTCTCTTTCTATATATATATATCTTTGTCTTCTAGTCGATGCTCACTTCCCCTTTTTCATCAGTCATCCCCCCATGTCCATTACTTGTAGTCCTCACATGTATCTCTTAGAAATGTCATTTTCACCTGTATCTCATCATCCTTTAGTCATTGCCTGTACTTCTCCTCTCTCAAGTCATTGCTCACTCTTTTCTCTTGTTAGTCGCTTCATGTTCTCCTCTCACCAAGCACTACAAGAAATCTGGATTTTGATCGCAGAACAGGATAGCGTTTTTTTCCGATTGTGCTATGTTTGACATACCTCTTATTTTTACATAGCGTTTGAGAAAATGCAAACGCTATGTTTAGTTAGTCCGAATTAAATTCAGAAAATGCTATTTCAAACCGAAGTACACATAGCACTTTCAGTTTCAAAACGCTATGCATAACTAAAGCGGAAAAAAAAATTCCCTCTCACCCTTGTTTCACTTTCCCTCTCCCTCCATTTTATTTGCCTCCAAAAATCCTAAACCCTAAAACCTTAAACTTCAAACACAACCTCTAAACTCTAAACAAAAACTTTAAACTCTAAAATTTTAATGTCAAATTTTAAATTTAACTTCAAATCTTAAATATAAACTTAAAATTTAATATTTTCAAAAATGAATCTCAAATCTTAAATGAATACCCCCAAACCTTTAACCCTCAAATCCTATACTCAAACCTTTGTTCTAAACTCTAAACTTAAAAACTAATCCTAAGTTAATCATATACCCTAAAATCTAATTAAAAACTTAAAACTCTAATCTTTTTTATTAATCAACTTCAAATCTTAATTTTAATCTCATATTTTAATTTTAAATTCAAATTTTGATATTTTTAAAATTTAGTTTCAAGTATTAAATCTAAACCTCAACTCCTAGACTATAGAGTTTATATATGCCATACCCCAAATTAATCATATATCCTACACTCTCATTAAAATCTTACAACTTTAATCTTTTTTATTATTTAACTTCAAATCTTCATACACGTCTCTCTCTCTATCTCTTGCTCTCCTTTGAATCTGATTTTGATTTTTTTTTTGTAAAGGAAGTTGGAGGATGCAAAAGAGGCTCGACTATGGAGGAGGCAAAGCGTTATATCGGCGTTGATGGTGCAAGGCTTGGTCTCGGCGGCGGTTGTGCAAGGCGTCGTCGTAGGTGGTGGTGTGGCGGAGAGAACATGGTGTTTAGGGTTTAGATGCTGTGGTGGTTTGATTTTTTTGTTTAGGTTTATTTTTTTTGGTTTAGGTTTATTTTTTCGGTTTTGGTTTAGTTTGGTTTGCCTACGTAACCAAATTTGATATATAAGAATTTTATATATTTTAATTCGTATTTATTAATTTTTTGATAATGTAAATAATAACAAAAATAAAACGCTATCAAATGTTATATTAAATATTTATATAACAAAACTAAAATCGCTTTTTAGAGATAATCATTTTTCTTTCAAAGCTCTTAAAGTCTTCACAGGGTTCGGCGTAGGATTGTGGATTTGAAATCAGCAGTTATACTTACTTTCCTTTTTGCTATGTTTCTTAATGTGTGAGGATACCTTGTAAGTCTAATTAGGTAGAGTCTGAGCTGTCTTTTGAAATCAATAAGTTTGAGATGACCTTGATGTGGAAGTTTAATTTTATTATTAGTGTGTAGCTTTCTGCCACTGATGATTATGGCCTGCTTAGGAGTTTCCCAATAGCTTTCTTGACCTAAACTGTTCAAATTATGATGGAGTTGTTATTTCATAGTTTCGTTATTGCTTACTTTACCCGAATCAATATAATTTGGGGAGTAAATTGTTTTGTGTGTCGGGGACTATGTTTCTATCATAGTTCTCAGGAATGAAATCAAGTATTAAGCTAAATGTATGTCAGTTATTTCTAATTCGTTTGGCTCTAGAGATGTTAATAATGGGTAATTACCTATATGTTACCCTAAACCCTTTTAAAAGAAAGGATAGATCCATTGATGTCTACAACTTCTACTCGTTATTTCTTTCTCAGTTTTCTAGACTCATGAATTCAATTTCCACACTTCTTGGGGTTCCTCCTGCTCAAACACACGACTGTTCTATAGTTTCTTCTCTATCCTCATTGTCTTTTCTCGGAGGTGTGATGTTGAAGAAGGAGGCATTGATCATCATTTTTGTGCTCCTGAATTTTCTAAGCTCTATTTTGACCTCTTGCTACTTTTTGATCGACTTTACTGCAGCAATAACGAGTTTAGAGGATGCATTGATTCTCTCCATTCCAAACTTTTTGCACATGTCTGCACATATGAATCTGAAAACATATTGCACAAAGATGGAACAAAGGTAAAGTGTACCATCCCGGTTTGTGGTATATGTTGAAAGACTTAAGAGAATTGATTTGGCTACCTATATCACCAAAAATTACTTACCTTTTCTGTCACACATCCATTTAGAACCCCATGGTTAACCACATTTAGGCTGGAGTACTGGAAGGATGGGTGACCTATCAGAAAGTGATACACAATACCGTGTGAGTGAGGCCAAAGCACGGGGAAAGATCATGTGGTGATTGCAAGGTCAGTAAACAAGACTTTCGAGCCTCTGAAAAATTAATACACCGCCTGTGGGACGGGATGGGGCCCACAGGCCGATTGAACAAGTGTGGGTGGCCCATTAGCAGTGGGTGGTTGGGGAGGTACAAGTGGTATCAGAGCGGGTTAGCCATCTCGGTTCTGACCAGAGAGGCATCTTGAGACCTGTTGTGGTGCGCAATGAGGACGTTCCGCTCTGTGAGTGGAGGTGAATTATAACATCCCGGTTTGTGTTATATGTTGGAAGACTTAAGAGGATTGATTTAGCTACCTATGTCACCAAAGTGCACTTACCTTTTCCGTCATACATCCGTTTAAAACTCTAGGGTTAAGCGTCCTTGGACTGGAGTAGTGGAAGGATGGGTGACCTATCGGGAAGTGATTCGCGATACCGTGTGAGTGAGCCCATTAGCGTGGACAGTTGAGGCGTTACATAAAGGTTCAAGGTGGGTACTAGCTAAAAATGAGTTAGATATTCAAGATCATCAAATAGTAAAAAAAAAGAAGTCTTGAATGTAAATTCGTTTACCTTGTCTAATGTCCACCACAACATGAACTTCAGGTAATATTATGTCCAAGTAAGGTGGAGTTTAAGTCTTTCCAATGTAACCTCGACATGCAAAAAAAAGTCTGTAGAAGGTGAGATCCAACATCAGAGTGTTCCAGTTCGAATGTGTGTTTGTCATTCATTGATGATATCACTAAATACAATAGCTAAAAGCACAAGAATAGTTAAGATTGTTACAAAATACTGTCTTAATTCCCAACAAATTTTGACTCGATAAAGCTGATTAAGGAAAAGATCAAAATGACTCAAAGACACAAATTCAAAAGAAAAGAAAGAAAAAAAGATTAGACGCACTAATCCTCCGGTTTACGAAATAATGAAAAATCATTTTGTTTCGTCGAACACTCAAAATGTAACCTCAACATGCAAAAAAAAGTCTGTAGAAGGTGAGATCCAAAATCAGAGTGTTCCAGTTCGAATGTGTGTTTGTCATTCATTGATGATATCACTAAATACAATAGCTAAAAGCACAAGAATAGTTAAGATTGTTACAAAATACTGTCTTAATTCCCAAAAAAATTTGACTCGATAAAGCTGATTAAGGAAAAGATCAAAATGACTCAAAGAAACAAATTCAAAAGAAAAGAAAGAAAAAATATTAGTCGCACTAATGCTGCCGGTTTACGAAATAATGAAAAATCATTTTGTTTTGTCGAACACTCATTTGCCATTTATGATTACCCATTTTGTACTCAACATGTGGTGGTTCGGATTGAAACCAAGTATTTCCTGACAGGGAAACATGAATCATTTGATTCCAACTTTTGCATGAATCAGTCTACAACGAGAATTGAAGAGTGATTTAGAGAGAGAGGGAATCAATTAGGATGGTGAGGAGAAAAATGGGAAAAGCGAATAGAGAAGAGGGAGGAGAGAGGAAAATAGCAAGGAGAGAGAGAAGGAAGCGGAGAGGAGAAAGAAAGGGGAAGAAGAAATAGTAAGAAGGAGAAAGAGGAGAGAGAAGGAAGTGGCGAGGAGGATTGCTTGGTTGTCCCTCACGTCTTCTTTCGTGTTGTCTCATTTATTTTCTGAAGATTATTTCGTGAAACATTGAGTTTTGTTTGATTTTACAAAAGTTTTTTCATTTTTAAATTTCATTTTACGAAAGATATTTCTTAAAATGTTATCAAAATTAAGTTTACGGTAGTTTTTTCACAAAAACTATTATGTTTTATTTTATGAAAGTTGTTTCGTAAACGTTGTTGAATTTAGTTTTACGAAACCTTTTTCATACAAAACTGTTTTGTTTTATACGAAAGTGGTTTTATAAATTGTTGTCGAAGTTAGTTTTACAGATGTTATAGGAAAATTATTTCTTATAATTTTTTTAAGTTTAATTTTACAAAATATGTTTCTTAAAACATTGTCGATGTTTGTTTTACGGATTTTTTTATGTATAAAAATGTTTAATTTAATTTTACGAAAGATATTCCATGAAACATTGTCAAAGTTAGTTTTGTGGGAGTTATTTGTAAAATACTGTATAATTTAATTTTACGAAAGCTGTTTCATAAAACGTTGTTGAAGTTACCTTTACGAAAGCTATTTCGTATACATTATTTAGTTTTATTTTATAAGCTTTTCCATAAAATGCTGTCAAAGTTAGTTTTACTGAAGCTGTTTTGTAAAACATTGTTTAATTCTATTTACGAAGCTTTTTAACTTATTTGGTTTGAAAAGCTGTAGGTTAAGTCATTATGCGTAGAGGGAATGTTCTTGGATAACTTTTGTTCGTAAAAAAAATGTTTTGTTAAATTTTCTGAAAAAGGTTATAAAGGATTTTGATCCCAACAATGATTATTCTCGCTATAACTTTTTATACACACGAAAAAGATATTTCTTTATCTGCATCACATATAATTATAGTGATAAGCATGATTATTACCATGAAATTATTTTTACTTTCGCATACAGTAAACATCACACAAACAAATTTTCCACATGGATATTTTGTAAAATAAACATGTTTAACACCTGAAAATTACTAGACATTTTATCATACATTTGTTTGTGTATTATCATCTCATAATTCTTTTTTGTCATCAACATAAACATACTTGATTAAGACTCAGTGTCTATGTGAACAAAGTATGATGGTCGAATCTAAGCACCGCGTGCGAGATTGTCTGCACTTATGTTCTGAGGAAATTTTCTCGAATAACTTTTTTCGAAAAATATTGTTTCGTTAAGTTTTCTGGAAAAGATTATATGAGATCAATTTAGATATATCGTCATTAAGCCGGTGAGGCTTATCTGGATTGATTATATTTACATTTCTGGATTGGTCATCTTGACGACCTATTTCATCATGTTAAAGCAATATTAGTAGTTGTTGTTGCTATAACAGATTTTGATCCCAACACTAATTTTGCTCGCTACATCTCTTTATACACATGGAAGAAATGTTTGTTTATCTACATCACATATACATAGTGATAACAATGAAAATTGACGTGAAATTATTTATAAAGAGAAGAGATGGCAAACATGCTCAATATCAGTTTTCATAGGGAAAATAGCTATGAATAGTCATTGATTTCGCGATCTGTGCCGAGAGCACTTATTCATGATCAATTTTTAAGCTTACGTGGGTGTTGAGCATTTACCTGAATTCCTAAAACCCCATAAATAGTTCGAACTGTAGCCGGAATCGCTAGTAATCGCCAATCAGATCCTTCTTATATTCTTTTCCTTGGCGAATGAAAATTTCATTCAATGCTCTTTTTGCCATGCATAAACTAAACCTTACCTGAGATCGCAAATCCCAAGTTTGTCATTCCAATTCTTGACCAAATAAATAATTAACTGATATTTATCATACATTTATTTGTATATTATTATCTCAAAATAAAATGATGGTTTATCTCATATGACAAAAAATAATCTCAGCATCCTATATAAATCGCTTTTAAGAAGACAAAACTCATTGTTTAGTAATGAACCATGGATGTTGGAAGCCCTTTGTTTCATCATTTTTCTCTAAGTAAATACCATCAGCTCTAGCAATCCATGCACGTTTTTCGCCACATCGATGCCTCATGGCTCCTCTGTATGCGCGCCATAATATTTGAGAATATTTCAGCTTATGTCCATGTTGTAAGAGACAACGCCATACAATTCTGTTTCCTAATCCTCTCTCTTTAAGAAAAATTTGATATTTATCATTGAATTTTATCTCGTGGAGATCTTCAACTTCTTTTTTGTTGGATGAGCAATTAACTTTGAGAGTACTACCTGGAATAAGTTTATTTTGAAACTCTAAAGTGTTCAAGAGGCATCCTTTTCGACATTGTGGGAGATGGCGATTATCAATATTACACACAATACCTTCATTCAAACCAAAATGCATAGACATAAGTAGGATAGATATAAGGTAATTCATCCTTTTATCAAAAAAAATTGTTGGAGAAAGATGATTTTCTAGAAATTAAAGTGGAATATATTTATAGTTTTTTTTGGTAAAAAGGCTTTAATATTATTAAAAAGTAAAGGCTGAAATAAAACAAATATATGAACCAATCAAATTTGTGGTCGAAAAAGCATTTGAAGTCAAAAAATAAGGTGAATCAAATAAGATTAGATCAAATGAATTAAAAATGCAAATTAGTATTGACCATAAAAACTAAAACAATGCACTTACGATATTTAATCAAGTTAGTTTTCAAAGAAAAAAAATCCAATCTTTAATTGTAAAAAAAGAAAATTTTGACTTCACAGTCGAGGACCACAATATCTTGAGCCTTTTGAATTATTTAATTCCATAACATTTGACAATTTATTATTTATATTAATATTTTATCTACACTAATAGTTTACATATAGTTTCATTTTGAATTTTATTCAATATTGAAACATTATGTATCGTCGATAAAAATATAGGTCAAATAGTTATATTAAAAGCTAAATATAATTAAATTGAACTAAGAGTTAAAACATTACTGGAGCTTCAGATGCACGTCCGTGCATGTATTGGGTTTTACGTTTTTATACACTGATATTTGTTTTTCATGATTAGTGTTATATATTTTGGATACCAAATAAATAATTGTGTTTAAAAGACCTAGACTGAATCGGGTAATATAATTATTTTTGGTATAAATATCTAAACCCGTTTCAGATATATTAGTTATTTGAATATTTGTAAGTTTCTATACATTAGAATCAAACTCATCTAGACCTGGGAGGATCCGACTCGAAAACCACCCATAAATTTATAATACACGAGCGAGACCTAATTTCAAAACGCAAAAAATGATATCCAAAAGAAATTATCCGTACCTGAACGGATATTTGAATGCTCATGTCTAACTAATTCTAAAAACAAATTAAAAAACTATTTATTAACCGTTTTGAATTCTTCACGGATGAAGCAGTTTCATTTAAACTTGTTGAATTATTATGGTTAATATTTATAATAAATATTTTTTTTTATTACGGTAAAGATAATTAATGAAGTAGCTGAAAAATATAAAAATATAATAAAACAATTTAAAATAGGTAATTACTGTTTTTTACTTCTATAAGAAAGAAACAATCTGTACTTGAATGGGTACTTGAATACCCATGATTAACTGATTATGTAAACAAATAAAAAATATCTTTGTTAATTGTTTTGAATTCTTGTCATGAGTTAATTCATTTAAACAAGTCGAATTATTATGCTTAACATGTAAAATTTATTTTGGCAAAGATAATTAGTTAAATAGTTAGGAAAATGAAAAAATGAATGTAATAAAATATTTTAAAATAGGTAGTTTATGTTTTTTACTTTTATAATAAATGCTATTGAATTTTTTGGAAATATAGTAAATGATGTGGTTATAATATGTTAGAAAAGAAAAAAGAAAATTGTAAGAAAACATTCACATTTGGAAAGTATTATTTTTACTTCTGTTTTAATAAGATAAATTTAATAAAAAAATTTATCTTAAACATTATTTACAATATAGAGAATTGGTAGAACTAATTATACTGAATCATAACTATACTATTTACAGAGAAAAATTCCATCTCTGTCATATAAAAGTTGGAAGACACTCTCATTAGCTGCTTTTATAATCTAATCTATAAAGTAGTGTGAACAAATTGATTGTCAATACAAAACAATCACCGGATTACTTGAGAGTTGTTGTTATTTTCATTGATATCTCAATCACTTGTAAATTGGACGCAATCCCAGCACACTGCCTATTTCTTGAAGGGAATTATGTTAATAAGAGAAAATTAGTCTAATATACTGTGTAGTTTCCATAAAACCTTCATCCACTGATTCCTCAACACAATCGTGTGAATTTTATCTTCTTGTTCACCATCTCCCAGAAATCCATTTTATTTCAGTCCCATCTTTCATATAATATCCCCGTATTCAAAATAAATGATTGTGCAAGGTGGATTTTACATTTTTCCTGAAATAAAATAAAATTCTCATTAAAATTCTCATTATTAAAAATCTTAAACTTAATTCTCACACCGTACAGTCTTCTCTTAATAATACTAATTCTTTTCAGTACTATACATAGTAATATTAATAATTCTATTTGAATTTGTAAACATATAAATGTTAGTAATACCAATAATATCATTTTGCCTTAGTAAAACTACTTATATTAGTAACACCCATAAATTATCTTTGTAGTAACTAATCACATTTTTAAGATGACATTGTTCGGATTTTACATTACCCATGATATATAATTCATCTTAATGTAATTACACACAAAAATCGTCAAAAGGGGACATATAATTATAACATAAACTCATAAACACAGTTTTCAAAATCATTTTTAATCTCTTCAAATTTGCATTGAATCTCTCTTTTTTTTACATTGGTCGAGATATACACTTTTTTTAATAGTATTCCACCAAAAGTTTCATCCAAAATGGATATAAAATACACCCCAAATCCATAAACACAGTTTTCAAAATCGTTTTTAATCTCTCAAAACTTTTATCAATTCTTACTTTTTAACATTACCCATGATATACACATTTAAATGATATTCCACAAAAAAATTACATCAAAAATGGACAAGAATTACATGTTCTCTAAGCTTAAAATCGCTAATGGAAGGTGAGGAACAAGAGCTTGTACGATGAGGATAAAGAGATGTGAGCCATGTGAGATCTCATTGGTTAAGGTTGTCTTGTGGATCATGTTGGTTGTTGAATATGGTTGGTTTATTTAATTAAAGAAATAAATTTGTTTATGAGGTGGATAGAAATATAATAAACAAATAAGAGACTAATTTAGAAATGCAAACATAAAAGGGTAGTGAGAATAGAGAAAGGATAAGGAACATAGATTTTTTCAATATAGGCATATTGAATTACTCTCATGTTTTTCTGTAGTATAAGTGGGTGAAATAGATCATTGCCACATGGAGGATCTAACAAGAGAGGATCTAACAAGAATATCTCATCCTACAAAAACAAAAAAAAGGAAAGAGATGAAATGCAGTATATAGTTAAAAATAAATAAAAGGAAGATGATTGGTTGGGCTGTGGTTAGTGGCTTTAGCTTTAATTTCCATTTACAACCATAGCAATTACCAATCATACTTGAAATAGTGTTTAAAGTTAAATCTAAAAAAATGGTTGTATAATTCTTATTTTCCAAAGCAAAAAAAAAAATTGATGTGGAAATATTTTTTCTTATTATCATTTTTATTTCATTTTGAGAGTTACAGTAGATACAACTATATCAAAAAAATTACAAACTAAATTTGACAGTAAAATTTCTACAGCTACATTCCATAAACTTATTTCTCCAAATGTGCAGTTTTCATTGGTTGAAATACATTGATTAGTTAAATTTTAATTATAAAGAAAATATTGTTAGTGTTTCAAAAAAATAAATATATATATAATTATTAAAAAATAAGTACAAAAAGAAATGTATTTTAATTTTACCACTTATTTATACTAGAATGCTACTGAAATTATTAACTAACTTATCTCTTAGTATTCTTGTATTTTCCTATCTTAGTAATGTACTTTCCTAAATTAAAGTACAAAAAATTTGTATGATTTTTTCAACAAATACTTCATATAATCTTGCTAAACAATAAATTATAGTTAATTTCAAAAATGTAAGAAGATGTCCTTTATTACAGGTTGGTTAATTTTTATTTTGGTATATTAACTATGTCGAAAAACAAAAGAAAGTGTTATAAAGATACATAATATTAAACACAAAATTTTAAATAATATATTGAACTATTTGGTCGTATAAGTCAAATATAACCATAGATAAAAATTTAATTTTGCATTACAAGTTTATTACATTTGCACGAACACAAGGGTCATATTTTAAAAATATGGATAATACAGCTGACATATCAAAAACAAAGTAAAATTATTCATTATAAATTATAAAATTATTGTGTTTAGAAATATATTAAAATTATTTAATACAGATAAATTTTAAAATATATATTATTATTATATAAGATAAATATTATTTTTATTTTATTTTTAAAACAAATATATGTGTTGGTGCGCGGGTCAAGCTCTAGTTATTACTCCTCTGTTTTATATTGTAAGTAGTTTTGGCTAAAATCACATTTAAGGTAATAATTATTGTAGTTATTAAAGAAAGGGAATGACCAATGATAGATTTTACTTAAGATTTTAATTTATCTTAAGTAAACTGACGAGACAAGTGATGCGCAGCGCTAGGTCACAGTGATAGAGAGAAGTGTCAAGCAGAAGTCCGGTAAGATCGCTCTCAGGCCGATAGAAGGCAGAAGCAAAGGCCAAGAGCTCGTACTCAGGCTGAGAGAAGGCAGAGACTAGGATCTAGAGATTGTACTTGGGCAGAGAAAAGGTAAAGAGAATGACCAAAGAATAGAGGTTGAAGACCATGAAGACGTTGACGGAGAACAGTGAAGGAGAGCACGACGACAGAGGATAGGAGGAGCAATAGAGAGAGCGACGCTGATGGCTCTTAACACTGCCGGCATCAAGATCCATGGATTCTGGCTTTGTCTCAATACTTGTGCTTAGGAGGTACGCGACTAGCAAGACAGACCTAAAAACTCATATATTAAAATTTTGGTTGCGTACTAGGGGTTGCGTCGCTTTGGGAGTAAGGCTGGAATCTTCAGTAGAGAAAGCTATTCAATCTTATCGTCCTCGAAGGCATCGAAAAGAAGTCTTAAGACAAATAGAACATGAGGTACTTAAGCTTAGAGAGAGAGACCTCACTAATCTTGAAGATAGGCGACTGTTGAAAGGGAAAGAAGATGTATTTCAGAACAACTTCAGTACGAAGAGCACACAAATGTTGACTAGGTCAGCTTCGCCGCGTTGTGATTGGAACAGAGGAGTTTGGTTTGCCTTTGCCACACCAAAATTCTCATTTATTACTTTGATTGCAGTGCATAATATGCTATCCACTGGTGATAGAATGATGCAATGGAATCAACAAGTTAGAGTTTGTGTTCTCTGTAATGCAACGATGGAGACTCAGAATCATCTATTTTTTGAATGCTCATACACTGGTGATGTTTGGAAGGGTTTAACTTTGAACCTTCTGGGAACTTGCTATTCATGTGTCTGGTCCACAATTCTGCAGATGTTGGTTGATAGTACTCAAGACAAAATTAATCTCTTCCTACTTTGCTATACCTTTCAGATAACAGTGTACACTGTCTGGCGGGAAAGGAATGGTCGTAGGCACGGGGAAAAACCACAAGCTGTAGACAGCTTACAGTGATACATTGACAAGAGTGTTTGAAACAAGATCTCAACAATCAAGATGCTTCGAGGCAAGGGATATGAAGAACCAATGGGGAGATGGTATGCATCAAGATGACATATAAGCTCTCGTAAAAGACATTACTCTGGTTTAAACTCATTTACATAAAAGACGCATTCATTGTAAAAACGTTTTTTTGGGTTGAATAAATTTAACATTCATTCAAAAAAAAATTATGGTTAAACAAAACAATATCTTTTTTCGTTGATGGATGGGGAAAGTGGAGATGGGTTTGTGAAAAGAAAGTCAGGAAGAAATACTGAAATATAAGATCACTAGACAATAGCCGACATAAATTTTTTTGTTTCAGTCTAAATTATTTAATTAGTTTCAAATATTAAATTAATCAAAAGATATAATTTGACTTTTTTAATTATAACGCAACTTGGATAATGGCTTGATACTTAACAAATTTTTTATTTAAAATATCATCACAATAACTTAATAAAGTTGTATTAGTACTTTAAAATAATATAAAAAATAAATCTAAAAAATAAAATTATATTTACCAATTATCAGTGAAACCTATAAAAACAATGACTAAACATTTTACTTTTTCAATGATTTCTATGAACATTAATTTATTTGTATTATATATAAATTTTCTTTTCATCGTAGTTTAAATTGATATCTATTCTATTAACAAAATCTACAATAATTTAAAACATACTTCTATTTAACTAAAATCTTATAATTGGTAAGTTGATAATAAAGAAACCTATAACACTACATAGTTCTTCTGTGATATAAAAGAAAAGAAAAGTTCCTTTTAAAAATAATAAATAAAGAAAAGTATTATAGAATTTAATATTATTAAAATAAATATAAGATGAACATAGATATTATTTTTTAAGTTTGATATACCCGTTAGTAATCATCTTAAATATAATGAAAAATATTTATTAATAATTTTTTAAAAATATTAAAATTTAACAATTGAAAAAATTATTTACTAAAACTATTTGATTAAACCTAAAATTATGGAAAATATAACAAATAAACTTCTAAAAACTAATAAATCATGGAGAATGTAACCAGTAAGACAATCACTTATCAAATAATACTGTATATATAATAATTACATCATGCATATAAATTTGTAACTAACACTTATAGAGACTTTTATAATTTATAGAGTTAATAATTTATAGAGTTAATAATTAAAAAAAGTTAGATTTATATATTTTGAAATATGTTTTTATATAAAAATACGAAAGATACTTGATTTTATGGTATATGTCTGATTACATTTTACAAAATTCATGTTATTTTTATTCACTATTTGGGTATGTATGAATTAAGATTTGTCTGTTTGTTTCTAGACTGTAGGCGCAGTGTCGTATTAAAAAAAAGAGTCTAAAACACAGCCCGTAGAGATTTCGGCAAATTCTCTAATTTACAAAATAGTACTCTGAATGGTAAATTATCCAATGACGTACAGCAAAATTCTAGTTTTTGTTTTGTTAGTGTGGTGACAGCCCACGACTTTGCATAATTAGGGTTAGGCTTCAATCAGAACCACACAATACCGCTAAGCTTCGCAGTTATGAATCCAGGTAAATAGTTTGTTTCCCGGATCTGGATGACTAGGTTTCCAAAACAGTGTCCTGGTGGTTAGATTCCATGCTTTATTACATCAGGTTATCTTTTTCTTCATTCACTTAGAATGTTACGTAGCCTTGGAAACTGCCTTAATAATCCTGAGACCCTAACCGTAAGTTTGTAAACGAGTGAATCTTTGTTATGGTTCTTTTTTCAGTTTCGTCTGAATCTTAAAGCTGTTCTTGAATGTTGCTTTCACATTTTTTTGTTCAAAATTAGGGTTTTATGTCTAATTATTTTAAGCAATTGTATTCCACTTTTGCTATCATATATGACACAATCTTATTCTGCAATATTTAAGCGTTAGGATTTACATCTGCGTTCTCCAATGTTGACTCAATCCCGATGCTAAACGGATCAAACTTCACGGAATGGAAAGAACATCTGTTACTTGTGCTTGCCCTCATGGATCTTGACATCTCGCTCCGGGAAGAACGTCCCAATCCTTCTAAACAGATTGACGAAACCAAGCAATGGGACCGTTCCAACCGCATTAGCATGATGATAATGAGAATCCGTATCCCGCAGCAATTCAGAGGCGTTGTTCCTGAGGACGTTACTACATCCAAAGAGTATTTAGCTGCGGTTGAGAAATGCTATGAGAAAAACATGAAGTCAGAGGTGGAAATTGTGCTGGCAGAGTTTTCCTCCATGAGGAAAGAGCCAGGTGAGAGTGTTAGGGAGTATATTATGACGAAGATGAGTGTTGCTGCTAAGATGAAGCAACTCGGGATGCATATTCCAGATGATGTTTTGGTAAGTATGTTACTCGCTAGTCTACCCTCGGAGTATGATACTCTTAGGAATATTTATAACTGGGGGCAGAAGAAATGGTCGACTCATGAGCTCATATATCACTGTGTGCAAGATGAAGATAGTTTGAAGCTTGAAAACAAGAAGCGTGATCTTGCTGTTGCGGATTGTGGTAAGAAAAGGAAGAACTTTGAGGAGTTATTGATTGATTCAGGATTAAAGTAGAATAAATATGATTTAGAGGTGATCGTTGGAAATAAGACAGCAACAAGGCGTTGTGAAGGTTTCTTTGTTGTAACTGTGTTTTTCTCAAACAGATTTTGAGTTAATATGTTTTCTCTTTGAACAGAATAATATCCTTTTTCAGATGTAACAATTTGGATGAACGACTCAAGAGGGGAAAGTTTATTCTGAATGATTGAATTTTCCAGTGTACTTTTATCGTTGCTCACCATACTCATTTGTTCTCTTACAATTTTATTTTCTGAGGCTACTACTACTACCTCCACTTACACCTCCCTAAGGTTTGAAGAAATATTCTTCTTTCCTAAAAATAAAAAATAAAAGATAGCTGTGGCGATTGATGCATGTTAAGATCTGCGAATAGCATATACCAGCTCCTCCTATCATGTTGGATGATGCGGTTCATCAACAAGGCTACTCCCTCTGTTTCATATTAAGTGTCATTTTAGCATTTTTTTCTTGTTACATAAAAAGTGTCATTTTACAATTCTAATGTAATTTATACTTACTTTCAGCTCAATATTAATTGCAAAATACATTGATCTTATAAATAAATCTATTTATCTAAAATGTTATTGGTTAAATAGCTAACATTAATGAAAACATAAATACATTTCAATCAATTTCTTAATATGTGTGAAAAGTGTCAAAGTGACACTCTTTTGTGAAACGGAGGGAGTATTAATTAAGGAAAATAGAAGCTCGTGATCAAGCGCCATCTTGGTGACAGAGACATGTCTCAACGTAATGGTAACCAAAACTTCGACACAACATACACAAAAATAACCAAGTGGTGCTAGCTAGTCTAGTGGTAAGGGATTGATTTGATGCAATGCTTATTAAACCCATCGGTTCTGGGTTCGTGTCCTGTTAAAAACAAAGTTGATAATCATGTGGGTGTGTCGGGACGGTACGGCGAATTCAGAAAAGTGTTAAGCGCTTCGGGTTCGAAATCTACCACTTAGACTTATCCATATGTGTGGTCCGGCGATGTAGGTATCTAACTTTCACGTAGAATAACTGGACATTTCTGTCCCCAAAAGATTAGTTGGACTTTTAGGTTCGGATATCCCGGATTATCAAAAAAAAGAAGAACAAAGTTGATGATACTTGATCAGACGAAAATGAGATTAACCTTTAAATCTCAGCAGAAAACCCGGGATCGGACTCGTTGTTGGTACTGTCCTTCCACCCCCTTAAAAAATATTTCGACCTCAGCTTAGATATCCCGCTTACCTAGGATGATTGCCCTGGACAACAAGAGAAGCAGGTTCGGAGAAATTTTCCATGTCAATGCATTATATAGCAGAGAAGAACGGAAAACTTACTAGAACGAAAAACTTACTAGATCAACCTGGTTATCCCATAAACTCCAGGTATAAAAAAATCTCCGAGATTTATATCAAACATTCCTCGTGCAAAGAAAAGAAGATAAGTTTCAGCGATCCTTGTACTAGTGGTGCATACTGCATACTGAATAGTACCAAACATATCATAGTTCTGTTTCGTTGGGGTGCAACATTCTAAATGAAAGATAACGTGAACCAAAAGTTACATATCTGAGGAAAGATTACGTCATTTGATATAATTTGTAAATCATATTTCAACTCCGGCCAAACCTAAAACGATATAGATTCATTCACCTTCACTAATTGGGTACGTCAGTGATGTACGAATATTCTTGCATTATAAGTTATTTTTCTCTGAACATATATTCTTGTGTTTGATGAAGAATCACTCTGAGAGACATGTGAAGGCATATAGTCAATTAGTCATATACATCCATCAATCATTGGATATTTGGATCAAACCGAAAAAGGGCTCTTCTGTCTTGCTATGTTTTCCCCTGTTTTCCTCTCTTCGCCCTATTACTGTGAACCTTTTTTTTACTAAAAACAGCACTGATGTACAAAATGACTTTTATAATACGTACTCTAAAAGTCATTTACAAACATGTTTATATACAAATATATCATCATCATCAGGGCAGGTGTTAAAAAAAAATCGAAACACCAAATCCTTACAATTCAGGTGTTTCATGGATAGACTCAAGCAGTGGTTTCCATTTATTTTTCCTAAAAGATCTGAGAAACATTCTCTGGTTCATAAAACCCAGCTGCTCTAATGAAACTTGCTTCGCCAACAAGAGATCCAGCTGTTTCCTAGTTATCACCACTTTGATTCTTCTTCCTCCTACGTTAGCTTTCTCTACGAACACCGATTCATCTTCGAGACATACAAATCCTTTCTTGATGTCTGTGTCAGAATCTTGAATGTCGTTACTCTCAACATGTTTTATGCACAAACATGCGTCAGAGAGAATCACCAGGAATTGCTTCAAATTCAGTATCTTCTTCATTGTTGTGTATCTTCCTTGGACGCAGATCCTCTAATTTAGTGACAAGTTGTGAGATTCACCTTCTTATTTATGTGTTTATATGTATAAAGAAACACAAAGAGGGTTCGTCCGAATATTTATTTAAAGGCCTTCAGTTATTTAAAAGTATGGGTTGTGTTTAATTTGGAGTGGCTGGTCAAAAAGTTGGTGGGAATGTAACAGATGCGGATCAATAAAAACCTCAACAAAATTAGAGATGAAGTCTTGATAATCTTAACACGTGTTCCATCATGGGTCGGTCTTGCACATTAAAACATTAATTTTGAACCGACCATTTGATCCAAAACATATGTCTTGTCTAATACTTCGTGGTATATACCTATCTAAATATCTAAGTTATAAAATGATTAATGGCGATCACTATATCTAAATGCAGTTGACTGTTTGACGTTTCTGGGGTTACCATTTAGAGTTTGACAAGTTAATCAGCTCCCTAATTAATAAAAATCATATTAAAACGGTTGGATGTAGACTCTCCTAGCATGGGCATAAAATCCAGAACCCAAAATCCGAACCAAACCCGAACCGAAAAACCGACTCGTTATCCGATCCGAAATGTAAAAATATCTGAATGGGTCTTATAGGATGGTACAAAAAATATCTGAACCCGAAATGTTATTAACTGAACCCGAACGGATAACCCGAAAAATCCAAAATTAATAATCAATCTAAATATTTTAAAATATATATAAGTATTTCAATTATTAAATTCAATATTTGTGGTAATGTGATATATAATAATAAATATTAAAATTTAATAAATGCTTTAAGTACATAATTAGTTATAAATAAATATTCTATAATTTGATCATTGAAATAACAAGTCTACTCTCTATAAGGCAATACATATTGTTTACAAATGATGTTTTTTTTCTTGATTTAACATTTTACTGTTATTTTATCAATTTTATGTGTGATAGATTAATTTTTATTTGATTTAGACGTTTTTCTTTATGTTTTGCTTCAATTTTTTTTTTTTTACTTTGCTTATATCTAAACCGAACCGATATAACCTGAATCCGTATGATATATTGTTATTTTACGGGTTTTAGGACGCAATACAATTTTGAACCAAACCCGAATTGTTATTCTCCGAACCCGACCTGTACTAATAAAAGTGTAATATGGGACCTAGGAGCATAAACCTGAATACCCGAAAACCCAAAAAATCTGATTCAAGCGCCAACGGATACCCGAACGCCCAGGCCTACTCCTTACATCATACTATATGAGGCTTCGACGGACATAAAGGAAGAGATTTGATTATTCAAGAGATCCCATCAGCATCGTCGTTTAATGGATTTGGTGATCTGATAAAAGGTTTGTTAAAAAGACGATAATTTTCAATTTTGGATGTTTTATAACAGATCCTATATGATTAAACAATACAATTGATCTCTCTATATCCTTGTACATACATGATTTTTGCCTATCTATACTATTAAAATATCTATACTATTAAAAGGGAAAAAGTTTTAAAAAATCTACTTATACAAGGTTGTTTGAACTTTTTCATTTAATTCATTATTTTTTGGTCTTACCTAATATTTCTCTAACTAAACATACAATAGTTAATGCTCTCTAACTATACATATCTTACTTTTACTATCTATATAATATTTTTTGGTATACAATATTTTGGTATACAATATTTACTTTTTACTATCTATACATATCTTACTTTTACTATCTATACAATATTATTTTCGAAATATTATACCAAAAGAATATTAGAACAACTTTTAAATATTAAAACAACTTTTAAAAATTAAAGATATATAATAAAAAGTTATAAATTCATTTAGTATTTATCTTTATAATCAACAAAACAATACCCGCGCTTAAGAAGCGCGGGTCAAAATCTAATTTGTTTTTATAAAGAGACCTGTGTACCAAAAACAAAAGTTACTAATTCGAATCTCCAGTAGAATTACAGTTTCTTTTTGACATGTCTCTACTTAACGATATAGAAACAAAGGTATGTGTAGCAGATTTGTCTTTAGTCCTTGGAGAACAGGAACCAAAGATCACAGAAGTTGCTTCCAACAATTTGGAGAAACTGTCTATGCTAATGTGGTTTTGTGATAGAGCAATAAGACGATCAAAGGGCTTTGGTTTCGTGAGTATCACATGTTGAGTAATTATTGATACAAATCTCTTTTTAGTCATGAGTTTGAAGTTAATACTGTCAGGTCACATTCAGAGAAGATGAATCTACAACAAGAACTTGTCAGGATCCAAATCCAACTATAGACGGACAAAAGGCCAGTTGCAAACTTGCTTACTTGGTGCTAGGAATAACCAATCAAACTAAAACGGCTCAGTCTCAAGAATCCCAAAATTCGATTAATTATTCGGAGAGATAGTTACTTGTTATAATACTTGTTCTTGTAACATGTAGGCTAGTAATCAACGTAGAACCATACTTGTCATTCTTCGTCTGTCAATATCTTTTTCTTTTTAGGGATAACGTTGATCATAATTTATTGTGTGTTAAATTTTATACTTTCCAGCATCAAACTGTATGGTATTAATATGAAACTAATATAGTTTTTTTCATATGCAAGAACGAGTATATATTACTAGCAGTATTATCAGTAATATTATCAATATTAAGATTAGTTTAGCCCCCATCTGCATTAGACGCAATCTCAATCTGAGAACAGAGAGCTTCTTGTTCTGTTATATCTGACTTTATATTGGCAAAAGTTCATTATTATGCATCTGTAAACTTTTATATCATATTGCTTCTCCTCTGTTCCAACAGTTTTATATCATTGATTCTGTCTCATTCAAACTATTTTAATAAACTGCTGTTTAGTTGGTAGAAAGGTTGTCTCAAGAATAGAATAAATAACGAACATAACGAATCTATTCTCACAAGAACATCATATTTCAACTGCAAAAAAATCTTGGATATTCGAATCCTGATGAATCTCAGGAGAAACATAGAAACTTCATGAGGAAAAAAGCGCTTTACTTGATTTTTCCCAAAAGTAGAGTAAATCATTAAAAATACAAAAGTATATGGATTTCAAGAAACACACACAATATATGGACCCAACAATCTCAAATCTTTATGGGTAGAGCTAAGAAAAAGATACATCCACCATGAATGATTGAAGAGATGTGGGGGAAATAATCAGGTGAATTGCTTGGTTTATACGGCAAAACCATTGCTCCTGCCTATAGCCACCAATATCAACTCTTCCCTTCTTTTAACCAAAGATAAGCTCTTTATATAATTATATATAAACAGTTCAATTATAGCTTTACAAGTAGTACTAATTACCAGCACAAAAGCATCATTAAAATACATCAAAAGAAACTATATTGTATATCTATTTGTTGATTATTCAATACTATATCTTATATATCGGTAGAGCAACGAGTCCCCTGTAATGAAGCTAATGGATCAGTGGTCATGTTCGGTCCAAAAGCAACGATTGCAACACAGTTCACATTAAACCGGTATGCACCAGAGACAAACGTCCCGATCTTCCACCTTAGCTTCCCATCCATCTTCATACCGATGATTACTTTACCGATTGCCCGATCACGAACGATTTGGTAGCCAAAAGACTGAGCAACGGGTAGCTCATTCCCTTGAAGAAAGGCTGTCAAAAGATTGNGATTATTCAATACTATATCTTATATATCGGTAGAGCAACGAGTCCCCTGTAATGAAGCTAATGGATCAGTGGTCATGTTCGGTCCAAAAGCAACGATTGCAACACAGTTCACATTAAACCGGTATGCACCAGAGACAAACGTCCCGATCTTCCACCTTAGCTTCCCATCCATCTTCATACCGATGATTACTTTACCGATTGCCCGATCACGAACGATTTGGTAGCCAAAAGACTGAGCAACGGGTAGCTCATTCCCTTGAAGAAAGGCTGTCAAAAGATTGGTTTCTTCGTGGGACTGATAAAAAGGTGGTAGAGAAGCTTCTGATGTTATTTGTTGCCCTCTGTAAGCTGCGTATACGAGTAGCTTGTCGTAGTAGATTCCAACTTTTTTGTTAGGGTTCTTGGAGAAGAGAGTGAGCTGGATTGAGGAGTTGAGGAGATGAGTGGCGGAGGAGGAGAGATTGAGGGTGTGGATATCGGCTTCTGTGAGGGAGAACTCGGGTTTTGCGGGATGGAGGGTGAGCCAGATGAGGAAGATGATGAGGAGAAGGCCGATGAAGAAAGTTGAGAATGTGAAGAAGAGTTTCTTGCGACGGTTGTTGATGTTAATCCCTCCTTTCTTGGCGCAATGCTTTGGAGAAGTTTCTGAGATTTGAGACATTTGGAGAGCTCTAAGGGTGGATGAAGAACAAAGGAGAGACGGTGAAGGGGTTAAATAAAGAGACAAGTGTTGAAAGTAGAAAGCAATAAGCACTTAAGCGGCAATTATCTTAAGTCTTTAGAAATGCTTTTTGACTTGGATGTTGCTTGTGATGTTGTGTAAGTTTGTGAAACTATTGACCGTTGTATTAAAATAAATGGAGTTTTGTTTTCTTGCTGTCTTTGTTTCCTTTCTAATATATTTGCGTGAACGTTTTAATTACTTTTATTATTAAACAGGCTTGATTAGTTAAGAATTTAAGGGAAACACCAAATTATCAGTAGTCTCGTGAGAATTTAAAACGCCAATAATTTGTTTTTCTTTTTTCTTGCACAGTTTGTGTTTTCTTCCGCTAGGGTTTTCCAATTTCATGTACGTGCCTGGTAATTTTTCTTTTAGGCTTTAGTCCATGGTAAGTGTTGATCATGCAAAGTTAAAAAAACAAAACGTCATGTAAAGAAATATAATATATATATATATATATAAGAAATCTAGCTATGTATAAAATTGAGCTATCTTAGACCATCTCTAATGGTATATATATTTTTTTTTAATGAATTGAATTTTATTCTAATAATAGTTAATTATAGAGTAAAAAAGAATAATGAATTAAAATAAATTAATTTATTTATTTATAGTGTAAATTTATTTTTTCTTTATTATTAAAAAAAGAATGAGGTTGGAGTATTTTACTCTAAACTCTATTTTAGAGTAGAGTAAGATATATAATGTGATTGCAGATATTTTACTCTAAACTCTATGAGGTTGGAGTATTTTTCTTTTTCTTTTGTGTCGCATTATCGTTTCCTTTTTACAAAATATTTTTTTCTGTTGTTTTTGGTAAAGGATATTTTTTTTTTGTTTAATTAATTTATCATACAATAGTTTTGGGTAACTACGGGTGAATGGATTTTATCATTTTAAAAGAAACCAAACATGTAAGGATTTAACACTTAGACGGTTAGACAAGAGATAACTGTGTAATAATGATACAAAAAATAGTTGAACAAACATTTTGGTTTCAAGGAAGCCTATGTTGTTGTGTCAAAAGTCTTAGATATGATGTCCCTCTTTCGTTCTGCTGCTCTTTTAATTGGCTTATTATCTCTTACTTCTTTTAACAAATAAATAAGAATTTTTTAGTATCTCTCTGTTGTGATTAGCATGTATTATAATAGCAAAGTGAGTTTAGAAATTGTTTACGAAATTTGGTTCGAACTTTCACAGCAATATTGTAAACAATAAAACTAATACTTTTTTTTGAAACATAACAATAAAATTAATATAATAAGAACTTTATTATAAAATATTCTTATTCACATGAATATACACAGGAAGAGCACGAGCCAGCGGAAAAAAAGGGAGGACGAGCACGAGTCTTACGTTATATGTGAATGAAGCACGGTCGGGAGATCCTTTCGTCGGAATAAACTTTTACATGAGACATGCAACGTATTATTATTATTTATTTATTAAAAAATATTTTCTTATTTTAAAATTGTATGCTACCAAACTAATACAAGTACAAGAATCAACGCCTCCAATTGATTTTAAAAAAAACACCCTTTGAAAAGCTTAGATTTTTTCCTTCCAAAGAAGCAGCTTTTCACATTTATTTTATAATAGTATGATAATACATAATAGAGAAATTAATATGTATAAAAAGAACGTCATACTCGAGAAATGTATTGAACCTGATCTTTTTCTTAATTTTTTTTTCATAGAGTAATATAAATATAATTCTTTTGGTTATTATGAGTATGATTGGAGATTAGCAAAGTTTTAGTGGTAAATTTCGTATCATCATTAAATATTAAATTTAGCAGAGTGTGATGTGTTAATTGTAAAAATAAAGATACAATCGGATAAACAGAGTAGAAAATTTGTCTAAATGTGTTATTGTCATAGAAGACATGAGGAATCAATTGGCTTTTTCAGTGGAAAATATATAAATTTATAGAGAGAAAAAGAAGATTATAAAAAAATCGTGGAAGCATCTCAATCATTTCATAGGGGGAGCTTTTTGTGTCTTTATGCAACCGTTCCTTTTACGCTAAGAAAAGATAGAGCAACTCGTGTATGCATCCAAATGTCTTTAGATGTCACAATTGCATTTTTATTAAAGGTTTATATTACTCTCTTAGATATATACTTATTAAATCATAAAATTGTAATATCGGAGAGCTAACTAGAAGTGATTATTCGTATATTCAAAAAGAAATGGATCTTCGAGGAACCGTACTCTATCATAGGGTTATCTCTTGTAAAACAGCCGTAGAAGTACGTTCTATTTAAAAAAAAAAATGATCATAGAAAAATATCTCTAAAATTAGGCCTGGGAATTTAGTTATTTACCCGCGGGTCCCGCCCCGTTTGACCCGCTGCGGGGCGGGTGCGGGTCAACAGATTTGAAAAAATTCCAAGGCGGGTGCGGGTGCGGGTCAGATAAATTTTCAGCGGGGCGGATGCGGGTCGGTTGAATTTGAATCGCGGGTAACCGCCAACCCGCAAAACTTAAAAAAAAAAAAAAAAAAATAAAAAANGTGCGGGTCAGATAAATTTTCAGCGGGGCGGATGCGGGTCGGTTGAATTTGAATCGCGGGTAACCGCCAACCCGCAAAACTTAAAAAAAAAAAAAAAAAAATTAAAAAATGATATTTTTTATAAAAAAATATGATTTTTTAAATAAAATTAATCAAAATTACGTATATAATTAAAAAATTAATTAAAATATATTTTTTTTATTTTTTTTTTAAAATAATAATAAAAATATATAAAATAATTATTTTTATTATTTTAAATATTACCCGCGGGTCCCGCGGGTTATCCGCTAATTTAAGCGGGACGGGTGCGGGTACGACTTTTTCTACTCGCGGGTCAAGCGGGTCAAATTTTTGAATCAAAAAAATGATTCAACCCGCAGCGGGGCGGGGCGGGTCGGGGCGGGTCGACCCGCGAACCCAGCACTATCTAAAATGCATATTAAATGTTAGCTTCGTCCACTATCTATATCGTCAATTCTCAACTCACATTATTGTGTGATAAAAGCGAAGGGACCTCAAATGAAAAAGAGAAGTGGAAAATGCAAGATAATAGCTTTTATTAATTGATTTATGGATTATACCTATATATATATATATATATATATATGGAGACTTATTTGTTGTGGCTTATACTTTTTGGTTCATGAATAAATTAACTAGTTTTATAAGAAACGACCCCATGGAAGCGATTTATAATTTTCTTCACTTCTTTTAAAATACTTTCTGAAATTGCTCATCATTATGTTGTTCTTGCTTTGGGCCTAAATTTTAGTGTAATACGGTTTATTTAATGAAACAGTGAAGTGGGAAAAGAGACTATGCTTTTCTTTCGTGAGGTGTTTAAAAGTCACTTTTTGTTGAGTTTTCCCACAGAGATTCACTAGTTGATGGTTATCTGGCCAAATAAAATGTAGATATAACAAATTAGGAGTGAACTTGTCACCCTAAGTTCTTTAAATATCAAAATATATTTTGAAGACTAGTATGGACCTCGACCCTAAGTTTCCTAGTTTATATATGAGGATTGTATTTAGCTCAAATTTCTCTCTATAATAATATGTGAACGAAATTTTAATTCGCTATTTAACAACCAAATTTTGTTGTTATTCAGTTTAATACTTTAACGTGTTATTCTACTCATTTTAATACATAATTTTTCAAATGTGCTCATTTAATATTTTCATAATTGATGTACTATAATGGATAAATTAATTAGTTGAATTACTAAACTGAATAACAAAAAAGTATTAAATTGTTTATCCAAATGTAGTTAAAGTATTTTTATGAGATTTTCTTCTCATATGAAAGTTTATAGATTTTCACTTTGTAATAATTAAATAATGTGTAGATATAATCTAGTAATATTAAAAGGGATTAATGCTTAAAAGATAGTATGTTCACGTCACTAAAAAATCAATCAATCAGTAGATGACATGTCATCCACGAGAAAAAAAAAATTTAATATCAGGTTTTCTCAAAGACATTTTGACCTATTATAATGTTTTATGGGAAATTTGGCCATACAACCATAGAAAAAACACAATACACTATCTAACCAAAAACACCATCCCTCTCCTTATTTCTCTTCCTATCTCTTTTTAACTTCTCACTAAAAATTCAATTACTCTTTTTGGTATTTGGCAAATAAGCCCATGTTTTATTTCAAGCTTTTTATGAACCTACGCTTTGGCTCAAATTTTACGTAAACAGACTGACTAATCCTCTTTGTTTTTCCATTTACTTCAGAATAATTTTGCAGTTTTGATCTCTTCATTACTCTTCCGTAACATTGGCTTCCCACATTCAAGAGTTTGCATCAATCAATGGCCATGCAACCAGGGGCGTCCCTGAGGGCTGCGTAGTGAAACCTGGGCCTAGGACCCCCACTTTTAAAAACTTATTTTTTTCTTTATTTTTAAGTTTATATAACTAAATTTTGAAGCAGTTAGCAAAAAAAAATTAACAAAAACTCAATTCTTAAATGTTTTTTTGTTTCTTCTAATTTATCTTTAATTTTCATTGTATTTAGGTTTTTACAGTGTAAATATGGGTCTCCATTTGTTATGTTGTTTATGGTCCTTGGTATTCCAGGACCGCCCCTGCATGCAACTGTTACAATCCCTCAACCTCAACCTTATATAGACCTCTATTAGGAAACTCTTCTTCTTACCTAATTCACCATAACCACATATGCACAGCAGAATATGGCCACCACTGCCAGAACGGAGAAATCAACCGGTATGGATCTATTGCTCAATTCTTCAACAACGTCTTTCCTGGCTAGGAAAGGTGAAGCTCCGATTCCGGTTAATCCATATCTAGGAGACTAGGACGCACGAAGGTGGCATGTAAGCTATATACGGCTGTCAGAAATTTCTGTCATCAAAGTGGTACGGAGACTGAAGAGCAAAATGGTGAAGATATTATTGAGAATGCGAGGCAGAGATTTGAGACAGACCCTTCCGCCGGAGTATTACCGTTGAAACAGCTGGCTAATAGTGAGTAGAGAAAATGTTTTAATTTAACGTGAGTTAAAACATATACAGGCTTGTAGCAGTGTTCAATTCTTAATGACTTTTTTACTTCTTTTGATTTAACAGGTTATGGCTTTGCGTATAGTTCCTCCTCCTTATACTTCATCGGATACATATCCATATCCTATCGGCTTTCTGGGATTTTTGAGGTTTTGTACAAAGTTTCATATTCATGGGGTCATTCCCACGTAAAAGACAATAGTCTCTCTGTTTGTAAAAAAAAATAACTGATCACTTTTCATCTTTTGAATTACACTGCTTCTCGAGGATGACAGTTTCTAATTAGATTGTGATGGTTTACAGGAACAATAATATCAGAAGAAATTACACTAGACTCGGATTATCAAGAACGAGGAGTGGTTCTTGATTAAGCCTATAGTTTATTTACAACGCAAAGGAGAGAAGAAAACGGTGTTCCTGATGTCAAAATAACAAACATGCTTTATATTTTCAGAGGACAGGAATCTTGGCAGGTTTGTGTTTCACTTTCGAGATGTAGATCAATCGTGAGGCAGCTGGCTGGTTTCTTGCTCATTTTTGTTCTGATTTTCAAATAGCTTTAGGAAGAATTTTTCAACATCTGTAAGGTTTTATTTTATCTTGACCCAGTGCAAAAGAGCTACCTCTACCTCTGCCTCTGTAATGACCCTCACAAGTTAATACTCCCTCCGTTTCAAGTGTCGTTTCAGAGAAAAAAAATTGTTACAAAATAAGTGTCGTTTTAGCATTTCAATGCAAAATTTATTTATTTTATTTTCCAGTTTAATTTTTATTGGTTGAAATATGATTAGGTGTATGGGTAATGATGTTTTTATATTAAAAATATGCAAAATTAAATGTCTTCTTAATTTGTGTACAAAAAAACTAAAACGACACTTATTATAAAACAGAGAGTAGAATTTTGGTCAAGAATTTTTTTTAAAAAAATCGTGTTTATTCGATCAGAATTAAAAATAAAAATCAAATTGATAAATTAATGGCTAGACGAGACTGTCATATGATCGAAAGTCCTTCGCTTGATAGTCATGGTTGAGTATTAATTATGTTGGTCGAATTTTAATGAAGCTGGACGAGTTTAGTCGAAAGCAAGACAAAATTCATAGGTCAAAAAAAAAAATTGTTTAAAAAAGATCGACCAACTTTTTATTGTGTCTAACCCATCATATGTCAGCCACCTTCCTGTTTGTTTAGCTAAATAGCACATGCAAGTCACAAACTGCTTATGTGCTTGCTTTCTTTCTTCTTAATTAATTATAATTGGTTGGAGACTGATTCATGAGAAGGAAAAGACAACATGATGCATATGCTGAAGCTGCTTGCTAGCTGTCTCCTCTTACCCTTCTTTGGTCCCTAAACTGGACACTCATTTAAAGACCATCAGAAGTACTTAAGTCTCACTTTCACCTGTTTCCCACGTTCTGTAGACAGCAGAAAAAACAGAGAATTTTCAGAAAAAAATTAAGAGAAAAATAAGAAGAGAAAACTTGGAAAAGTCAGAAAAATAATCAAGAAAAATTGCTGGTGATTTGATCTTCAGCTCTTGATCAGCTTATTGCTGTGAAAAAAAAATCAGAAGGTGAGATTTTTAAATAAAACCCTAGACCTTCTTGAGTTTAGATCATGATCAGACCTTGATCTTTCTTGTTGATCAGTTCTTCCCGCAAGTTTACCTTGGAGAGGAGAACCATCTGAGTTCATCCAAGGATTTAGATTTTAGGTAAGCTTCATCTTCTTGCCTCGAACCTGTCTTGATCAGAGCTGTTTAATGTTTATATGAGGTCTTGGTCGGATCAATTCTCTAAGTGATTATATGGTTCAATTTGTTAGTATTGGTTTGAATTAATTTTCTGTAAACCGCTAACTAACTGATGTAATCTGTCAAGGCCTAAGCTTAAATGAACTGATCATGTCATGAGCTAAACTTGTCTGTACGAGATGATATGATCTAGGATAAGTAGAACCGAGCTTGAACTGAATTGATTTAAGTTGCTTAGCTTGAACACACTGTCGAATGTGTTGTTCAGTTAACCATTGTAATCGATCAGAACCTTGTTCATTCTCAGGATTGTCCAGCCTTGTTCAAGAGTGATNTGAAGAGCAAAATGGTGAAGATATTATTGAGAATGCGAGGCAGAGATTTGAGACAGACCCTTCCGCCGGAGTATTACCGTTGAAACAGCTGGCTAATAGTGAGTAGAGAAAATGTTTTAATTTAACGTGAGTTAAAACATATACAGGCTTGTAGCAGTGTTCAATTCTTAATGACTTTTTTACTTCTTTTGATTTAACAGGTTATGGCTTTGCGTATAGTTCCTCCTCCTTATACTTCATCGGATACATATCCATATCCTATCGGCTTTCTGGGATTTTTGAGGTTTTGTACAAAGTTTCATATTCATGGGGTCATTCCCACGTAAAAGACAATAGTCTCTCTGTTTGTAAAAAAAAATAACTGATCACTTTTCATCTTTTGAATTACACTGCTTCTCGAGGATGACAGTTTCTAATTAGATTGTGATGGTTTACAGGAACAATAATATCAGAAGAAATTACACTAGACTCGGATTATCAAGAACGAGGAGTGGTTCTTGATTAAGCCTATAGTTTATTTACAACGCAAAGGAGAGAAGAAAACGGTGTTCCTGATGTCAAAATAACAAACATGCTTTATATTTTCAGAGGACAGGAATCTTGGCAGGTTTGTGTTTCACTTTCGAGATGTAGATCAATCGTGAGGCAGCTGGCTGGTTTCTTGCTCATTTTTGTTCTGATTTTCAAATAGCTTTAGGAAGAATTTTTCAACATCTGTAAGGTTTTATTTTATCTTGACCCAGTGCAAAAGAGCTACCTCTACCTCTGCCTCTGTAATGACCCTCACAAGTTAATACTCCCTCCGTTTCAAGTGTCGTTTCAGAGAAAAAAAATTGTTACAAAATAAGTGTCGTTTTAGCATTTCAATGCAAAATTTATTTATTTTATTTTCCAGTTTAATTTTTATTGGTTGAAATATGATTAGGTGTATGGGTAATGATGTTTTTATATTAAAAATATGCAAAATTAAATGTCTTCTTAATTTGTGTACAAAAAAACTAAAACGACACTTATTATAAAACAGAGAGTAGAATTTTGGTCAAGAATTTTTTTTAAAAAAATCGTGTTTATTCGATCAGAATTAAAAATAAAAATCAAATTGATAAATTAATGGCTAGACGAGACTGTCATATGATCGAAAGTCCTTCGCTTGATAGTCATGGTTGAGTATTAATTATGTTGGTCGAATTTTAATGAAGCTGGACGAGTTTAGTCGAAAGCAAGACAAAATTCATAGGTCAAAAAAAAAAATTGTTTAAAAAAGATCGACCAACTTTTTATTGTGTCTAACCCATCATATGTCAGCCACCTTCCTGTTTGTTTAGCTAAATAGCACATGCAAGTCACAAACTGCTTATGTGCTTGCTTTCTTTCTTCTTAATTAATTATAATTGGTTGGAGACTGATTCATGAGAAGGAAAAGACAACATGATGCATATGCTGAAGCTGCTTGCTAGCTGTCTCCTCTTACCCTTCTTTGGTCCCTAAACTGGACACTCATTTAAAGACCATCAGAAGTACTTAAGTCTCACTTTCACCTGTTTCCCACGTTCTGTAGACAGCAGAAAAAACAGAGAATTTTCAGAAAAAAATTAAGAGAAAAATAAGAAGAGAAAACTTGGAAAAGTCAGAAAAATAATCAAGAAAAATTGCTGGTGATTTGATCTTCAGCTCTTGATCAGCTTATTGCTGTGAAAAAAAAATCAGAAGGTGAGATTTTTAAATAAAACCCTAGACCTTCTTGAGTTTAGATCATGATCAGACCTTGATCTTTCTTGTTGATCAGTTCTTCCCGCAAGTTTACCTTGGAGAGGAGAACCATCTGAGTTCATCCAAGGATTTAGATTTTAGGTAAGCTTCATCTTCTTGCCTCGAACCTGTCTTGATCAGAGCTGTTTAATGTTTATATGAGGTCTTGGTCGGATCAATTCTCTAAGTGATTATATGGTTCAATTTGTTAGTATTGGTTTGAATTAATTTTCTGTAAACCGCTAACTAACTGATGTAATCTGTCAAGGCCTAAGCTTAAATGAACTGATCATGTCATGAGCTAAACTTGTCTGTACGAGATGATATGATCTAGGATAAGTAGAACCGAGCTTGAACTGAATTGATTTAAGTTGCTTAGCTTGAACACACTGTCGAATGTGTTGTTCAGTTAACCATTGTAATCGATCAGAACCTTGTTCATTCTCAGGATTGTCCAGCCTTGTTCAAGAGTGATACAAGTCTTATCCAAGCCAGTTTCAGAACTAATCTATAGGTGAGTCTAGATGGATATGATAATAGATCACATATGAGTGTATAATTGAATGGAATCCAACTATTTTAATTAAGTAGTAAAGTCTTTGAATTCATAAGAACCTTGTGGTGTTTACGGAGTGTAAACACTTAAACTTAAGATATGATCAAAATGTTAATTAAGGTTAATCATAATCTTAATATTTGCTCAAGTACTAACTTTAGTTATGAATAATTATAGTTTAATTATGGATTAATTATGAAATAGTTATGGTTTAATTAAGGATTAATTATGGATTAATTATGAAGTAGTATTTGATTAATTAAGGATTAATTTAAGATTAATTAATGATTAATCTGGGATTATTAAGAATTAATTAAGGATTAATCTTGGATTAATTATGGATTAATCTTGGATTAATTAAGGATTAATCTTGGATTAATTAAGGATTAATCTTGGATTAATTAAGGATTAATCTTGGATTAATTAAGGATTAATCTTGGATTAATTAAGGATTAATCTTGTATTAATTTAAGATTAATTATGATTAATTATGATTAATTATGGGTTAATTTTGGAAGAATTATAGAGGTGTAAATCATGTGAAATTTTATTATATTCATTATCCCTAAATTCTCTGTATTACCGTGACTTGGTCCTGCGAACGATGATGGGGTAGCACCCTGGATACCGTGTACTGCATAACGATGCAGTCCTAAATGTTCATAAGACGTTCGAGGATGATGGTAATGCTAACTCACTAAGCTTGGTTAGCCTTCGTGGTTTATCGGGTTTAGTATATATATTGTATTATACAAGTATGGTGACAGGCGGGTGTTATAGAAATAAAGTTTAAAATAAGAATTCACAATGATATGTTATGTACTCAAGTTTAGTACTAGTACTTGCATTATCGTGTATATGCACTTGATAATTGTTTGGTTTATTACTGATTGTATAGTGATCTAGATTTCCTGAGTAAACTAGTTGTTCATGACTCATTCTTGTGTGGAGGTAACCCTTAGGCGGGAAACTTACTCTTTTAGACTGAAGAAATGGCTAACCAGCGATAGTATTTTGTTTTCCTTGCAATGTACCTTTGGTGTGTATTTATCTAAAACGTTGTTGGGTGTTAGGCCGTAGGATTAAACTATAACACTTTGTAAGATGTTTAAAGTAAGTAAATTATGTATAAATGATATTTATAAATCACGAGTTCTCATACGATATTAGTCTTTGTCTGGGACGAACTAACTATCAGATATTGCTTTATCGGGTTGAAAAACCTAGAATGATATCCGAAAGGAGCGTTTGTGTTCTTTCGATGTTGGTCTAAGGTGATCGGAAATATTCCGAGAACCTCGGGTCGACTATCGGGGAACATCGACAGTGTCATTTTTGGATACATGTTACTCATGCTCGACACTGGACTTGGCAAGCATGAAAACTAGTGTGAGAACCACCAAAGATAAATCATGTTAATATAGTAACCCAAGGTCTTTCTAAACTGCTAACAAGTGCCTTAACGGTTCAATCACAACCTCTTGTTCAGTATGTTGGGAATGAGGAGGAACACAAAGGAAAACTACGGTATCTACTAGTTTTGAACACCGATCACATGAACTTCTATTACTTCCTTCTAGTATAGATAATTGAATAAAAGTCAGAGAAAAAACACAAATATGAAGTCATGATGCAATTTATACATACCAATCTAGTTCCAACCAAGTCTCTGGCAACCACAATGTAAGCATCCATTAGAATCTTGACAATGCAACTGAAATTTCTATTGTCCTGAATAATCTCAGAAACTTAGTAATTGGTCTATGAGCATTCATCATAGTATCTATCAATCATAAATACTTACTTCCGAGTTCTACCATGCGATATACTTAAGGCAACACATAACCAATCTAAACACCGGCAATGCTTCGTGACGGCACAAGCAACAAAGGGAAGCCATAGATGATATCAACTCCCTCGTAAACCAAGACGGAGGCAGTGGCTTGAAGAAGAAAAGAAGCTATGGCGGTGGATCGAAGAAGAGAAACTACGGTGATGGATCGTCTCTAGAATCATCATTTTCTCAAAGATTTTTCACTGGTGAGTAGTCCAAGAGACAAAAGTAAAAATATGTCACAGGGTTACGCGTGTCCTGCAATACCGCCAAGGCCCATCATGCTTTTGCCCCAGTTTCGTTTTAACCTGACGTACAAAATCCACTTTTTTATAGACCTAAAAATATAAGCCCAAATCCATATGCATCAGTCTTTTTTTGGTCAGGTCTGCAGTCCAGATACTCAATTGTCATTTGTAACTGCACAGCTTCGTGATTCAATTCTACAAGACCATGATTAATCGGGGATTCTTAAAGTGGAGTTTTTAGCGGAAGTTAAGAAATTGTTTCTTAACTTCCGCTAAGAACTTCACCTTAAGAACCCCTGGTTAATCATGCTATAAGTTACGTATTTATACACTTCACTTTCTCCATTGTTCCTGAGTAATATAACTGATGCAGGATGCCATGATCTTAAGTATTTGATTATCAAGATCTTGGCTTTTATTTTAATTTTTGTTTTTGACTGAAAGATCTTTGCTTTATGGATCATTAAATCCCATTTTAGTTAAGCAGCCGAGTCAAATCGTTAATGATTTTGCCATGTTGGAGCAAGATTAAAATTATGATGAGTCTATTTGCGTTATAAATTACCTTAAGGCCCACCCTCTGCTTTTGATGCGTGAGTTGGCTATATTATCAAACCACTACGAGAACCGCGTAAGGCACTGATTATTTTCTTCTCTGAAATTCTTCATCATTTCAGACGATAACAATATAAATAAAGAATTAAACTAAGAATTGTAGGGCTTTACCCCGAAGGGAGCCCTTCCAGAAATTCTCGAAGGCCCAAGACAAGCTAAGGCCCAGGAAGGGGTTTGGAAATAGTTTTCAACCGGCAATAGACGCGCCTCGGTTAGTACCTCATTAGCTGCGTCATTGCCCCAAGCGCAAAGATGAATTTCTGCTGGCGAAAATCTCTACGTTTTATGGTCAAACAAAACCTATAACCTTGTATACCTTCTTCCGATGTGGGATGCGTTAACTTAACAAAAACTATTTATGGTTGATTTAACTAAAACCGGGCCTGAATTAAAAAAAAAAAAAAAACACATTAGTAAGTTATAAAGTTTTCCCTTGACTAGGAGTTTGTGACGAGAGAAACAATGTTGAAACTCCTAAACCATGTTAACGAAGTAAAACTGTTAATATTACACAATTTTGGTCATCCCATAACCTTAAGATGCTACCTAGTGAATAAGCATCCTCCTGTATATTGAACTAATTAAAAGCTCGCGTCTTGGCGCTGATATATACATATTTTATTTATTTACATTCTTTTATATATTATAAAATAATAAAATAGTATATATATATATATATATATTGAATAAGTGAAAGACCAGAAACCATTAAATATATAATTAAATTGGTGCAGCATATAAAAAATAATGATTGTTATTTATTTACAATTATTTTTTGGTAAATAAATTCAAACAATCATATTTATCTATTTTATGATATAAATTAAATGAGACTTCCTATTTATATGGTCTTTTGATCATTTGCATTTTCCTATAATCATTGATAACTAAACTTTAGTATGAGACTTTTAATATTTTTAGTAATTATAATTGTTCTTAAAAATTCAATGAAATTTTGAAATTAAAATATTAAATTTTTAATACTTTCTCAAAGAAATTTTTTAAATTTAAATATTAACTAGATTTTGATCCGTGTTTTTAAAACGCGCGATTAATATTTTATACAATTTTTATATAATGTACATAAAATTTATTTAAGTACTATATAAATTATACTTAATATCTAAATGATTTATTATACTTATTATTATTTTTGATTATTTAAATATATGAGAATTCAAATAGAATAACTCGTTCATATTAGTTTAGTAATTAATTACTGTTAAGATATCCAGTACAAATTTTAAATATTAAATTGCATTAAAATATTAACTGAAAAACTCAATTATGGAAAGTTTTTTAAAATAAAGTATCTCTCATGTATACTAATGTTATTAATATTCAGAAGTATTTAGCAAAAATAAAAATATGAAGAGATATTTATAAATTTGCTAATATTTTTAAATGAACCATGGTTTTCAAAGAGCGGATTGATATTTCATTTGACAGAAAAGTATTTTAAAAAATTATAATTTTTGTTTAATGTTTTTTAAGTTTCTTACATAATTTATATTTAAAAATTGTGTAATAATATTGACTTTAATTTTAGGTTTTTATTTTTTTTTTAATCTCACGGAGAATTTTGACATGCATAATGGGGATTTGCTTAATTGGTATATTTAAAATTTATAGAAAATAACTGATTAAAGGTATTATTTTGATTTTTATTGTATTTCCTAATGTTTATCATTTTATATTTTAATTTTACTTAGTTGCTTTTTAGTTGGATAATTTTTTTTAATCTTTAGGAGAATTCTGATATGCATAATGGGCTTTTTGTTATTTTGTATATTTAAAATTAATAGGAAATAACTGCTTACAGATATCATTTTTGAGTTATATTATATTTGAAGACCTTTTCTATTTTAAATTTATGAAAAGAAACTGAAGTCTGACTGTGACATGTCAAATTAATTTACATTTGTGCATGCTAATATTTTGAAATAAAAATTATAAAACTGTGTTATTAAGTTCTAACCCGTGCTATAAAGTGAAAACATAATTTAAAATAAAATAAAAACATTTTCTTTTTGTAAATCAGTATTATGCTGATTTTCAAATATTTTAGAAATATTTGAAAATAGTTTATTTGAATTGATTTCAAAAAGTTATTACATATTTTTTAAATTATTATATTTTACAAAATATATTGTTAACATAAATATATTTCACCATTTTTAAAAAATACAGTTCATCATAATGTATAAAATCTCTATTTTATATCACATGATTTTCTCATAGTGTTGTTATTATTATATATAAAAGATACAGTTCATCATAGTGTATAAAATCTGTAATGATTCATATTATTGATTTATAAAGTAACATTAGGTGTTTTCTTGCACCATGTGTAACTATATAAAAAAAATTAATCACATTTAAATTTTTAAATTTCTGTTAATATTCTAACTTTTATTACTTTATTATGTTTTAATATAAATTTTAATTTAACTAAACATAAAATTAAGATAAGATAAATATTTTGATTTATTTTAAATTATATTTAATATATATATTTATTTAAAATTATAACTTTAGATAGATTTTTATTTATTTATTGATTAATATATATTAAATCATTTCTTATAAATTTTCTTTAAGAGAATGATATGAAATTTTTATAATTATTAAATAAAATTAATTAAAATTGTTATATTTTAAAAAATTGTATAAAATTTTAAAAATCTTTTTAGTAATAAAAATTGTACGATTTTTAAAAAAAAATTAAATAATATTTTGAAAATTTTAAAATATTATCTTTTATTATATTATTTAATGTTATATTCAAATATATTTATTTTATGATGAGTATCAGTTACTTCTGTATTTTATTAAGTTTACCAAAAAACTAAAATCAATGTTAAATGTAATTGTCATCTCGTATTTGTCATTAGCCTTGTCATCAATTATAATATGTCATATCACCTTTTTAGTGAAAATGATTGTAGTTTTAGAAATGACATGTAGCAAATCACTTCTTAAATAATGTCTATGGGATTGAATAGGAAATTGATGATTTCGTAAGTTTGTTAGTCGTGAACAAAATCATAATGAAGTAATTATATGTAAATAAGTACTTAATTGAATGTGTTTTTTTTCAAGTGCAAAATTTTAAGGATACCCCAAGACCCTTTTTGGATTGTAAAAAAGGAAAGTATATTTGTATATTAGAAAAAATTACACTTTGACATACTTTTCATTGTCCTTTTATTTTTTACATACTTCCAGCTTATAGGATACTTTCAATTGATAAATTGACTGAAAACTCATTTCATACAAACCAATTGGAAACGATTGAGTAAATAATCTATATTTTTTAACTTAAAATAAAAAAATACTTTCTCTATCTCATCGCATCTTTTCTTCACACCGCTGTCAATTATATTTCAAACTTTTGGAAATTTTCATCATTGATAATTTAGTGATTTAAAAGAATTTAGTTATTTTAATCTACTTTTACTCCAAACCAGTCTTTCAGCTGGAGAGGAGGTGACAACCAACATAATTGCACATAACCACACAAAAATATGACCACATCCACATACAACTAAAAAAAATCTTTAACATCCCTCAACCATGACCACACTACTCATGTCTCCGTTGATTTGTTATTAGTTCATATGGTGAGTTGATTCTGATTCAAACTATGATTGTGAAGATTAGTTTGTTTGTTTTTAATAATGCTTATTTGATGATATAAGTGATATATAGTCATGGTTTTTCAAGTATCCACATACATCACATCTATGTCCATCATCTACAAACACCAAAACAGATTCGCTTGGATCAATCCTAATTGACGTGGTTACTCGGAAGATCAACCACAAGCACTACGATGGTGTGACCACTTTCACATACAACTAACAAAACATTCACTCTCTTAACCATGACCACACCACTTTTCATCACATCCACAACTTCACTGACTCCTTATCCACAACTACATCGATTTTCTATCCACATCCACAATTTCATTAAGTGTATTTTGGTTAGACTAAAGATAACTTCTATGCTCAAAGTGTTCTATAAGTCCAAAATATGTCAAAATGGAAAAATACACAATCCAAAGTATGTCAAAGTGTAATGCATATGTAGTGTTTACTATCATAAATGAATTTGCAATGTCACATACTTAAGGTTAATTAAAAATGTCATACATTTCACTGTAACTTTTTTTTTTCCATGTTTTTAGTGAGATATCATTTAATGAATATGCTATAAAAATCAAAATAATTAATGTCTTTGAGTTGTTTTAGGGAATATTAGATTGATTAGTTTGAATAATGCAAATATTAAAATTAAATAGTTTTAAAACAAAAAAAAACACTTTAAAAGTCTTCTGTTTTAATAGTATACTAGGTGTTTTGCCCGCACTTACGGGCTTAATAATTTTACAAAAAAAAATTTAATAGATTTATTATCAATTAAAAAACTATTAGAATAAGTTATTTCATGCTTTTGAAATATATAATAATTAGTAAATATTAAAACAGTTATATATGATAAAAATAATTTTTATTATGTAAAATAAATTTGACAACATTCACATATACATAAAACTATATACATGAATTTTATATTTATTTTAAGAATATTATGACATAAAATATTTTTGGATAACATAATATAGAATTTTTTAGATAATGATGAATATCAAATTAATGAAATACTTTTAATGTATGGGTAATATATTAGCAAAGCTAATCTAATTATTTATTAAGGTTGATAAAGATCTTAAGCACTTTAACTTTTAATTTGAGAGGATAAAAATAACTTTGCAAACAATATTATAAATATTTTTGAATTATTTGCCAACTTTTTTCAAAAAATTTCACAATGAGTGTTTTTGGTTGTCCTAAAATTAATATTGTATAAGATAGATGATTCATTCTATCTTATAATATATATTAAAATAGAACCGGTTTAATGTTACTAAACCAAATATAATATAAACATATATAATATTATAATATAATATAAATTTAATTATGATATTGTTGTTAGTATTTTTTAATTTTTCTCACGATAATGGTAAATTATCAGCTAAATCACTGAATTTTTATTAAGATTAATAATTGAGCATAAAATATGACTAACCTAAAATTATAGAGAGCATAAAAAATCAACAAATTCACTAAAATAATAATAATTATCAGTTAAGTTACTAAAATTATTTATTGATATTAATAATTAAATATTAAGATAATATAAAGTAACTATGATATTATTTTTAGAATTTTTTAATTATTTTTAAAATAAAGATAAATTATTAGTTAAATCATTAAAATTGTTTATTAAAATTAATAGTTAAGTATAAAATATAATTAAACCTAAAATTACGGATAATTTGACAACTCATCAAACCCACTTCTTAAATAATAGTATAAATACATTATTAAGTTATAACTCGTGCTATAAAGTGAAAACATAATTTAAAATAAAATAAAATAATTTATTTTTTTAAATCAGTATTATGTTGATTTTCAAATATTTTAGAAGTATATGACAATAGTTTATTTGAATTTATTTCAAAAAGTTATTACATATTTGTTACATTACTATATTTTACAAATTATATTGTTAGAATAAATAAATATCACCAATTTAAAAAAATACAGTTCATCATAGTGTATAAAATATGTAATTTATATCACATAATGTTCTCATAGTGTTGTTCTGGTTATATATAAAAGATACAGTTCATCATAGTGTATAAAGTTTGTAATGATTCATATTATTGATTTATAAAGTAACACTAGGTGTCTTTTTACACCATGTGTAACAATTAAAATTTTTAAATTTAAATCATATTTAAAATTAAATTATGTTAATATTTTAACTTTTATTATTTTCTTATGTTTTAATATAAATCTAATTTAGTTAAACATAAAATTAAGATAAAATAAACATTTTGATTTATTTTAAATTATATTTAAGATATATGTATATTTAAAATTATATTTTTAGATATATTTTCATTTATTTTTTGGTTAATATATATCAAATCAATTTTGTATATTTTCTTTCAAAGAATCCTATATTTTTTTATTATTATCAAAAAATAAAATTAATTAGAATTGATAAATTAAAATTTAGAAATATAAATAGGAAAAAAGGTGTTACAATTAAAATTTTATATTTCAAAAAATTATATAAAATTTTGAAAATCTTGTTTATTAATAAAATTTTATGATTATAAAAATAAACTAAATAATATCTTGAAATTTTATAAGATATTTTATACTTATTATATTATTTAAAGTTAAATTCAAATATATTTATTTTATGATGATTATGAGTTATTTCTATATTTTATTAAGTTTACGAAAAATTGAAATCAACGTTAAATGTATTTATCATCTTGTGTTGTCATTAGCCATGTTATCAATTATTATATGTCATGTCACCATTTTTTAGTGAAATTGATTGTAGAGATGACATGTGTCAAATCACTTCTCAAATAATGTCTAGAAGAATGAACAAAAAATTGATGGTTTTCTAAGTTTGTTAGTCGCGAATAAAATCATTATAAAATAATTATATGTAACTAAGCATTTAAATGAATCTTATTTTTGTCAAGTGCAAAATTTTTATGATACCCCGAGATTCCTTTCAGATTGTAAAAAAGCAAAATAGACTTATATATTAGAAAAAATACATTTTGACATATTTTTCATTGTTTTTTACACTTTTACATACTTTCAGTTTGTATGACACTTTCAATTGATAAATTAACTAAAAAAACCATTTTCACTCAAACCAATTAGAAACGATTGGTAAACAATCTATACTTTTTAAACCTAAAATCAAAGAACCATACTTTCTCTATTCCATTGCATCTTTTCTTCACACCACCGTCAATTATAGTTCAAACTTTTGGAAAAATTTTATCGTTGATAATCTGGTGATTTAAATGAATTTAGTCATTTTAATCTACTTTTACTTCAAATCAGTCATTTTTGACATGTTTGTCACTCCGTTCTTTTTTAGAGATTCTGACCAAATGAAGAGTTTTGAATTATTTATTTTATACCCATAGTAGAATATGAATGAAACATTTGATTTTTGTTTAATTTATTATTTGTTCTTTGGTTTAAGCTTCTATGCTAGGTGGAACATATGTCACTACAATGCCAAAAGAGTTTATAGTGAATGTGCAGCTTATGGAGATAGTTATGGAAGTGATAGTGATGAAGGGTGTGGATATGGTGGAGCGGTCAGAGAATATGACAGTGGTGGAGGTGGTTCAGCTGGAGAAGAGGTGACAACCAACATAATTGCCCATAACCACATGAAATGTGACCACATCCACATTCAACTAATTTTTTTTTACCATCCCTCAACCATGACTACACTACTTATATCTCCATTGATTTGTTATTAGTTCTTATGGTTAGTTGACTCTAATTCAAACTATGGTTGTGAGGATTAGTTTGTTTGTTTTTAATAATGCTTATGTTGATGATGCAGGTGATATGTGGTCATAGTTTTTCAAGCATCCACATACATCACATCTATGTCCAGAATTTACAAACACCAAAACTGATTCTTTTGGATCAATCCTAATTGACGCTATTACTCGGAACATCATCCATAAGCACTACAATGGCATGACCACTTTTACAAACAACTAACAAAATATTCACCATCTCTCAACTATGACCACACCATTTCTGACCACATTTGCAACTTCATTGACTTCTTATCTATAACTACAACGATTTCCTATCCACAACCACAACTTTATTAAGAGTATTTTGGTCAGACTAAGATAACTTATATGCTTAAAGTACTCTACAAGTCCAAAGTATGTCAAAATGAAGAAAAAAAACACAACCCAAAATATGTCAAAATATAATGCATGTGTTATTTTCTTTTTATCATAAATGAATTTGTAATGTCACATATTTAAAGTTAATTAAAAATATCGTACATTTCATCGTAACGTTTTTTTCATGCTTTTAGTGAGATGGCATTTAATGAATATGCCAATAAGAATCAAAATAATTAATGTCGTTGAATTGTTTTAGAGAATATTAGATTGATTATTTTGAATAATATTAATATTAAAATTAAACAGTAATGACATTGGTGTAAATACTTTTAAAATAAAAAGTACCTAAAAGATCTTTTATTTTCATAGTATAGATGTATTTTTATATGGTATTATTTTAATTTTCTCGAGAATATATTGTAGATGTTAAGTATGCAAATTATGTTTTAAATGATGCAAAATATATCACCTACGGTCAATTTATTGAATTAATAAAATAGATTAAATCTCGATTTCACATATTTTTTCTTTTCTTAATGGTTCTCAAACGTTTTATACATTACATTATCATTTCCATCTCGTTTTGTTTCGTAATTTTCAATCTAAATTACCACATCATAATACAAATCTTATTAGAGGATTCAATGATGATAAATCAGAAATTCATGTGTGAAACCTTTTCCTTTGTGTTTAACAAAAAACTGCAAACCCATACGAATGATGTGAGAAGGGTAGAGAAGTTTGTTATTCATTAAGGCATGATTATTGCGAAGTTCTTAAGATATGGTTCTTAGCATAATATATAAGAACCGTCTCTTAATTTTAACTAAAAAATTAAGAGACGATTCTTAAATAAGATATTTAAGAACCATCTTTTATTTCTTTTTAGTTAAAGTTAAGAGACGGTTCTTATATTACGATAAAAACACCGTCCTAAGAACCATGCAATAATCATTACCTTAGGAACTAAGTACTATAAAGTTTTTTAGTCAAAAAAATATACGTTTTTTAGGTACTTTTTTGGACAATGTTTTTTTAAGTACTAGCTTCTTAACAAAGAATATGAATACTCTTTTTTTTTCTTTGTGCACCTACCAAAGAGCATTTCTAATGGTTTTAGGAAACTTTGATTCAAATTTCACGTAAAATTAATAATTTCATAATTAAATAATAATATTAATATATATATATATATATATATATATATATATTTAAAGAATTTCAATGGGTATATACTTTCACTGAAAGTACTCAAAGAGTATGAATACTCATTAGACCTTGGCATTTAGATTTTCGGGTCAGATTCATGTCGTTTTTTTTTGGATTCAGATCTTTCAGGTTTTAGAGTTTAGGATCCAATAGGGTAATTTAATTTTTTCGGTTCGGGGTTGGTTCAGGTTTTGTCGGGTCCGGGTCGGATCTTAAATAGTTAGACCCAACAAGATAATTAAAAAAAAATAGTTTGGGTTTTGAACGGTTCCGGGTCGGGTTCGGTTTGGGGTCAAGCTTGAAAAATACCCAAAAACATAAAAAAATACATAAAAATATTTAAATATCCAAAAAGATTTAAAATTTTATCCAAAATATAAACAAAAGACATGAAAAATACCCGAAAACATAAATATGAAACTTAAAAAAATATTCATAATATCAAAGTATATTAAAATACCCACATATACCATATATACTAAAATTTTCAAATATTTCGGGTATCCATCGAATTTCGGATTCGGTCGGGTCATATCCAAAATCCACGGATCCTCCTCAATAAAACCCAATAGAATAAAATAACCGGTTTGGATCCTACCCGGATCTGAATTTTTTTGGGTTGGTTCCAGATCGGGTCTTTAGGTCCGGATAAAATGCCAAGCCTAATACTCATTTTCAGTTTGGCATGCACGATGCACGCACACGCACGGCTTCAGATTTGTACTTGTAAAAGTCGTAACTGTGAAGTAAGAAGACTAATGTGGAGCCCTCCTCGATCGAAATCTCTTGCGGAGCTTCGCTTTTTCTTTCTATTTTTCATGAGAATTTGCACGTTGCCCGGATCGTCCATGCAAGCGATTGCGTCACCTTTTTTGTTTACTACTTCCTTCGTTTCATATTAGTTGTCGTTCTAGATTTATGCACACAGATTAATGAAACATTTAATTTTACATATTTTCAAAATAAAAACACTATTACCAATACACCTAACTATATATCAACCAATAGAAAAATAGAATAGAGAATATTACCAATAAATTTTGCATTAAAAACCGAAAACGACACTTATTTTGAAACAAAAATTTTACTTCAGAACGACATCTAATTTGAAACAGAAGGAGTATAATTGTAGTTTTTTTTTAATTTGTCGGCGACTAGAATTGTTAACAATTTGGTGGTGTTTAACGAATTACCAAAAAAGAGAAAAATTAACAGAAATTTCAAGACCTCATATTCCAAGGCATTTATTGTCTTCGCCTCTTAGGTAGCGTCCAGGTCCAGCTAAGTTTCTTAAAGAGACGGACAGCTTATTTATTCGTATTATTATTGTTTAACCAACATAATTATACGATACTTTCGAGAACGAAAATTAAACAAATTGAAAGTTCTTCCTCCTTTCCATGAAACTATACTTGCGTTCTAAAAATATGTTTTTTCAAAGATGAAACAGGAAATTTAAGTTGGACGGAAATATATACCATATAACCTAGCAATAGCATTTAAGCTAAGTGTTTATAACCAAAAAAAAATTGTGATTAGATGTACAAATAGTTAACGAAGAAAACAAAAAGGAAGCAGAAAAAGGAGGGTAGGTCCCATAAGAGTGAAAAGCGAGAAGAGTATCTTATCATGTGAGGCTGAGAGGAAGGTTGTTTTCGGGTATCTGTCAGAATCTTCTTCGCTCTGCTTTTCCTCCTTTTCTTGTCAACATTTATTATTTATTTTCGTTTGGTCGGCTCCATAACACAAATCTACGTACTTAGAATATCTCTATTTCCACTCTATTTTTTATTCTAAAATAATGTAAAAAATAAAGTAATGAAAATAAATAAATATTACTCTATAAATTAAATATTTTATTTTATTTTTTTGATTCATTATTCCATTTCTCACGCTAGCTTAAAGAAAAAAATAGAGTGGGATGAATATGACCTTAGCACAACTAACCATGACTGCACATGAAGTCAACCAGTTGTGACCTGAAAACAGCTTTTGTTTTCTACTTCCAAACAATAATATTAATAATAATAATTCGATTTTCTAATTCGTATTCACCTTAGCAAAACATCTCTCTCTCTCTCAACGACGCTCTGCCGCTGAATGATTGAGTGAGTAATCTGGGACTTCACTGCAGTCGACAAATCTCAACACAGGATTTCAAACTTACTTTGTTTCGATCGCTTTCTTTTAAAAGTTATGATTCTAAACTTGTAGAATCAAAGGAATGTGATCTTGTTTTTCGGTTAAGTTTCCCAAAGTTTCAATCATTCAAAAGTTAGAGTAGTCCAAAAAAAAAGAATCCAATGGGAGAAGGAGAAGAAAACGAAGCAGAATCAAACGAGAGATCCTTAGCTTTATCTCCCACTTGGTCTGTTGCTCTAGTCTTGACTGTCTTCGTCCTTGTTTCTTTGATCGTTGAGCGTTCCATTTATCGTCTTAGCACTGTGAGTACCCTCCATTCATATGTCTCAATCATCTTCTAACCTTTTTCTCAATCGCTTGTTTTTGTTTTTGTTTTTGGCATAGTGGTTGAGGAAGACAAAGAGGAAACCTTTGTTTGCTGCTTTGGAGAAGATGAAAGAAGGTTTTCTTTTGCTTCACCAATAATGAAACATTTTTAATTGTGTTTGATTTCCTGAATATATTTTTTGTTTTTCCTTCTCAGAGTTGATGCTTCTTGGCTTCATATCACTTCTTCTTACAGCTACATCTAGCACTATAGCCAACATATGCGTCCCATCAAGTTTCTACAACGCCAGATTCGTTCCTTGTACAAGATCCGAGATTAAAGAGGAAGAACTTGAAAACGAATCATCTCTCCAGAGGAATCTTTTGACCAAATCCTTCCTTTTCAACATCATTAGGAGAAGAAGGCTGGAGGAAGGCATTCACCATCATCCTACTTGCAGCGAGGTTTTTCTCCTTATAACCAAACTTAAAAAAAGATAGAAAAGCTTTAGCCATTAGAGTCTGCTCTGTCATTTCTTTATTCAATCTGGCAGGGGCATGAACCGTTTGTTTCATACGAAGGCCTTGAACAGTTGCATCGCTTCATCTTTATAATGGCGGTTACACATGTTACTTACAGCTGCTTGACCATGCTCCTTGCCATCGTCAAGGTTGCATCTCCTTTTCTTCAACTGAAGTTCTAGCTTCTCCCAAAAAACCCTCTGTTTCTAACATGTTTGATTGGCCTGCTTCTCTTATACAGATTCATAGTTGGAGGATCTGGGAAGATGTAGCTCGCATGGATCGACATGATTGCTTAACTGGTGAGCACCAAAAGATTCAGTCTGCTCTCTTGTACAGTTTTGAATGCTGTTACCTTATTTGACAGTGGCATTATTATAATGATGTTAACAAGTTTCTTTAGGGTTATGCTTTGTTTGCTTGCTCGTTCATGTGGTTTAATGCTTTGATTATTCAGTGTTCATATCTCACATGGGGAAAATATTTTTAATTTGTTTTCGTTTTCTTGAGACAGCGGTGACAAGGGAAAAAGTATTACGAAGGCAGACAACGTTTGTTCAGTATCATACATCTGCTCCTCTGGCCAAGAACAGATTGCTTATATGGGTGGTATGAGGACAACTTTGAATATGCATTTCTTTATTTTTTCTTAAATCATTGTTAAGATCAAACTATTGTCTTGAGTTTTAGTTACATTTACTGTTAAAGTGATAGTTTTTGAAACTCATGGAGTAGACATTACTTTAGTTATTGGTTCCAATTCCAATAGACCAAGATGTTTTGGTTGTTATGTTTGCAGACATGTTTCTTCAGGCAATTCGGACATTCTGTTGTTCGTTCTGACTATCTTACTCTCCGGAAAGGATTCATTGTGGTGAGTGATACTCTTATGCCATATGAATCTTTGCTCTTTCCCCTCTCGTTGTTAATCATGTATTAGTGACAACAATGTTACAACTATACAAAAATTAATTGGTGCTGTTTCTCCTCTTTTTTCTTTCTTTGATGAGCAGAATCACCACCTCACATTAAAGTACGATTTTCATAGCTACATGATTCGCTCTATGGAGGAAGAGTTTCAAAGGATCGTTGGTGTAAGGTGATCTACCTTGTCTTGTAGAAACATTGTGTGATATATCCAACTTAAGCTTTTATATCTATCAAGTTCAGAGATCTCTTGTTTTTAAACTATTTCACTATGCTACTACTATATGTCTATCACAAATCATATTAGTATTAATTATTAACTAAATAGTTTTGCTTCGTTGATCTTCTGCAGTGGGCCGCTTTGGGGGTTCGTAGTTGCTTTCATGCTCTTCAACATTAAAGGTTTGATTGACTAAATCAAATCAAAAGACAGATGATGTCATTTTCTATTTTCTTATAGTTTAATAGTGAAAAGTCTTAATATAATAGGATTTGATTTTAAATATTTGCTCTCTTGATACTGCAGGATCAAATCTCTATTTCTGGATAGCAATCATACCTGTCACTGTAAGAAATACATTTTCATTTAATTTCAGAACATGGCAGCATTTAAATTCTTAACTAATTTGTTTTTGTTTTCCAGCTTGTTCTTTTGGTTGGTACCAAACTGCAACATGTAATAGCAACTTTGGCATTGGAGAATGCTGGTTTAACAGAATATCCTTCCGGAGTTAAGCTGAGACCTAGAGATGAACTCTTTTGGTTCAATAAACCAGAACTGCTCTTGTCCCTTATCCACTTCATTCTATTCCAGGTTTGCAATATCTTTGCTTAACATCCCTAACTCCCATGGTAAGAGTCTTGATAAAACTTGCAGCTAATTGCTTTTCATTCTCCTACAGAATTCATTTGAACTGGCTTCATTCTTCTGGTTCTGGGTATGATAACTGAACCATATAATGAACTGATCATTTGCAAGCTTGTTTTTGGATTTAAAATACACTTGTTCTTGATTTTTCTTCAGTGGCAGTTTGGGTACAACTCTTGCTTCCTTAAGAATCATCTCCTCGTCTACTTCCGACTTACTTTAGGGTAATAAAACCATTTTTTCTCCCTAATTCAGCCTATAGACTGCTGTGCATATGTATTGTACGTAATTTAGTTCCTCTTTGTAGTTTTGCTGGACAGTTTCTATGCAGCTACAGCACACTACCACTATATGCATTGGTCGCTCAGGTAATTGAGTTAAAGTCCATCTAAAATTTCTGACTTTTGATAGTTTTATAATGGATTGTTTCATTTGTTTGAATCCTAGATGGGAACCAACTATAAAGCAGCTCTGATACCTCAGAGGATAAGAGACACGATTAAAGGCTGGGGAAAAGCGACTAGAAAGAAAAGAAGACATGGTTATTACGGCGATGATTCCACTATTAGAACAGAAACAAGCACGGTTGCATCTATTGAAGAATATGACCATCAAGTGCTTGATGTTGTTGAAACTTATCCACAACACCACCACCAACAAGGTATTGAGCTAGAGTTACAGTCAGTCCAACCTCGTAATGCTTCTGCTTGTGTACCTAATGAATCTTCAAGTAGAGTTGGAACGCCTCTACTTCGTTCCTGTGTCTCTATTTCTTCAGCAACGAGCCCAGAGCTAAGTACAGAACCTATGGAGCCACTCTCGAGATCATCTTCATTGCCAGTGAGAAGAGAATGATATAAATACTTATTAAGACAAGCTGCATCCCGGGTCTGAGGATTGGTTTAGAGAAATATAAGTTTGTAGGAGTATTTTCAGTAGAAACATGTAAAAGAAGCTTACATAATCTCGCCTCTACCACGTCTATCAACATTAGGAGATCAAAATGAACCCGGACATGATTAAATCTTTATAGCTACAACTTGGAAAAGCCTTCATGGACACACTAATTAGGGTTTCTAAATTCTAATACCCTTTCTGTTTTTAATTATAAGTAATTTTGTCTAAAAGCACAAATATTTAGAAAGTTATTTTTTTAAAGAAGAAATCATTTAATCAACTAATTTAACTAATTATAAAAAACTAACATTATTTCATTGGTCACACAACATCCAATAAATGAAAAAGTGCATTGAAATATGTAAACTACTTATATTGTGAAACAAATATTTTTTGCTAGAACTAACTACCTACAAATAAAAACAGAGGGAGTAGTATATTAGACACAGTAATTAAGGTATGTACTAATTTAACTTGGTTTAACAAAATTCACGGCTGTGGAGGCAAGACAACCAAACTAAACCGGATTAAAAAGAAGAGTTCCCATTAGATAGTCATAACTCATAAATACTCAAATGTTTTTTTAGAAAAAGCATTTTAAATAGAACAATTCTTTCAAATAACCTTTTTAAGTTTTTGTCACAAAAATAGTCTTCAAAAAATAAAATGATCAAAATAACATTTTTTATTTTAAAATTTTGAATATATATATATATAAATATATTTATTTATTTTGAAATTTGAAACTACATCCCTAATCTCACCCTTTAACTAAACTCCAAGTCTAGATTAGTTAATCGTAGAAGTATAAATGTATATAAATGCATTTTTAGCCTTTAATAAAACTTATTTCGATCATTTTCTTCCTTAATAACTACTTTTGTGAAAACAAACTAAAAGAGACTATCTAATGAAATTTCTCTTTTAAATATGAGAGCTGAACTGGAAATCAAATAAATATATAAAATATTTGAAACATGATTTACATAAATTATAAATTATGTACATATCTAAAATAACCCAAATTACTTGAAAATATAATTACAAATTTGAATATATTAATTATGTCTAAACCTCTCTTTCTCTGTTCTATCTCTTTGGATCTTTCATAGAGATTGAGATGAGAAACTCTTCTTTAGATCTTTGGATCTAAAACTTTTTGTTTGCAATATACTTTTGCTATGGCGATTTTGGATTCCGCTTGCGGGTTATATATTTTGCTCGGCGATTTTTTGTCGTGTCTTCAATCCGAATCTAGATTTTTTCTTCATGGTTTCTATGTTTTCTTGGTTTGGATCGGATTGATAAAACTTTCGATTTTATCTGGATTGTGTCCCCCTTTTGCAAATTAAGCTTAATCCTGTTTGCTTTTGCTTGAAATTAGATTTTCTCTGATCAGGCTTGTTCTTAATTGAAAATTAAAGTTTCTTATTAAGTTTGTGTTTCATGAGTTAATTTCTCGGGTGGAAAAGATAAAGAGTAGTTTGATCTAGTTTGATCGATGGATGATAAATTCAGTAAAGTTGGCATCTTTTGATGGTCCAACATAGGACTTCTCTAAATTGATTAAACTTTCCCAGTTTCAATAATCAGTGAAAGTTAGAAATCTGAGCTAAAATTGTGGTCAATACCGGCTCTGGACAGAAGCGGTACAAGCACGTGCTTCTGGCATGTTATAAAATATGTAAATTTTCGGTCATATTTTGGTAAATGCTCCAGTAGCGTAGTTGGTAAAACTTAACTTATTACCAAATTTATGAATATGTGTTTTTAAACTAATAAGTCCATAATTAGATTTTGCTTCAAGTCTAAAATTTCTTCCGACTGACATTGATTACGGTTATGCAAAAGGATGAGTTCAACGGTTACACTTCTTGGAATTTTTTTGAAGCATTGAAGAAGGGAAGAACAAGTTGCGCCGGTTCGGAGGCGGAGTCACCTGAGATGCATGGTTCTGACCTGACACATGTTATAACTTTTTGTAGGATGTACACGTATAATGTTTTGTGCTATGTAGTTATATATTTATCCAAAGTTGTATCAAGTGACTCTTGAGATTTTAATGAAACATGAAGTTGACAAAAAAATAGTTGTGTCTAAACCAAAGTGGAGTATAAAAATGTTTTGGCTATTTTTGTTAAAATGAAACTAACTTCTTGGAAAAATAAACCAAATGTCAATTATTGAACTAATATTTAACTTGTTCTGATATTTTGAAACTGTAATAATTAATTTGGTGAAAGTATCCAATTTAAACCAAATACAAAAAGAGTTTGGTTCTATATCGGTTTGCAATTAATTTATTCGAATCGAACTGAACCAAAGCATAGCATATCCAAACCGAACAAAAGTTCGATTTCTAGATAAATCATAAACCTTCGTACCCGAGCTATTCCAAATTCGATAGAACCAAACCAATCCGGTCCGAATATCAACTCGTTGGTCGGAGGGTTTTATGCAGAAAGATAATCATATTTATTTAATTATTTCCCCCCTTGTTTCCTTGTTCTGTTCGGACACATTAATTTTGGGTTTGCATCCTCCACGGCGGCGACGAAACCCTAAACCTCAGATTCAGCTCCCGTGAATCTCCAATGGAGTCTGAAGCTAAGACAGAACCTTCAGCTTTCATATACGACGCTCTTCCTCCACTTTGCCTCTCAGATTCGAATCAGTCCCCAGCAACGCACGACGAATCTCACAACTATTCTGTTTTCCGCAACGAGATTTCTGATCTAACCGTCGACACAACTCCGGTGGAATCAGACACGGTGGATTTCTTTTCACTAGACGTCGACGCCGGAGACAATGAGAACGGCGACGAATTTGTTACGCCGGTTGTGGCATCGAAGAAGAGCAGAAAGAGGAAGAAAGAGAAAGAAGCTGAAGAGCCCAGATTAGAGACTAACTGGTTTAACGAGAACAGCTGTTCCAAGATCCCAATGCTTCAACTGCATAAAGGTAATAAAGGAAAAAAGAAACAAATCCTTTCAAAAGTTTTAAGTTTTTGTTGAAGCTTTGGTTCTCTTTTGGTGTTGCAGAGATAGTAGATTTCTGCGAGTTTCTCTTACCAACTCTAGAAGAGAAAGCACAGCGTGATGCAGCAATGGATAGTGTTAGAAGTGTTATTCAATATATCTGGCCTAATTGCAAGGTACCATATAGTCCTATGAAAAGCTTTAAGCTTTCTCTCAGGTTAACTCAAAGGTGTAATCTCTCTCTGTTGTTGCAGGTTGAAGTTTTCGGATCATACAAGACGGGGCTTTATCTTCCAACAAGTGATATCGATGTAAGTCTTCATCTTTCACATCCTTTTGTTAGGCTGATAACATAGATTTGGTAAGATGCTGTTGAGTATTGTATGTTGAAGAGATGTCTAAATCTTTTTGTACTTTTGGCTGTATATGAAGGTGGTCATTCTGGAGTCAGGTATCACAAATCCTCAACTAGGTCTGAAAGCACTCTCCAGAGCATTGTCACAAAGGGGGATTGCAAAAAACATTCTGGTATCTTTTTTATAACATGTCAGTGTCTCAGCGAGAAGGATCGTGTCTCATAGTTAGATCTCTGGTTTGTGCAGGTGATTGCTAAGGCTCGTGTACCAATTATCAAGTTTGTCGAGAAGAAAAGCAGTATTTCATTTGATCTAAGGTTATTATTTACCTACTAAGCTTCCCTTTCAAAACCGGTCTGCCTTGAATATTTAGACAATCAACTGCAAAAGCTTCTGCAGTTGCAGCAAATATATGTGCACACATATGACTTTGTCAATGAGTTATGTGAAGTTATTAAGTTTGGCATTGGGTTTGCAGTTTTGATATGGAGAATGGACCAAAGGCAGCTGAGTTTATACAGGTTTGTGATATAAACCCGAAGATTTTGTGATTTCAGCTGAACAATACTCTTTCACCAGCTTATCATCATGTCGATCCTCACGGTAAATCTCTGATTTATATTTCAGGATGCTGTATTAAAGTTGCCTCCTCTACGACCGCTGTGTCTAATTCTGAAAGTATTTCTACAGCAGAGAGAACTCAATGAGGTCTGGAAATAGTATGCTTTTTTTATTCTTTAGTATAAGATCATCCTTCTTCGGAGTCCCAAACATTCAATGTTTGTCTTCAATGGTTCTGACAGGTGTACAGTGGTGGAATTGGTTCATATGCACTTCTAGCAATGCTCATCGCATTTCTCAAGGTAACATTGGTTACTTGAATTTCACATTATCAGATCTTTCACTTTCCCAACAAAAGAGAAAAAAAATCTCGAAACTGGACTTGGGAGTTCTGGAAACATTGTTTATTTTTTATGAAACAGTACCTTAAAGATGGTCGAAGCCCACCAGAGCATAACTTGGGAGTTCTGTTGGTATGTTCTTGTCATTGCTACTCGAAGCTTATGATTGTATTGGCTAACATCTTTCTTTCTTCTTTTTTCCTTATTGTAGGTTAAGTTCTTTGACTTTTACGGGCGAAAATTAAACACCGCGGATGTGGGTGTATCTTGCAAGAAGGGAGGTTCTTTCTTTTCAAAGTCCAAAAAAGGGTAAGTCACTTAACCGACATTGTTCTCATCTTTATTGGCTAATCTAAACTCTCCGAAACATCTACCTTTTGCGTCTTTTAGAGAGTTTACCTTTTTTGCCTTCTTCGTTTTTGTCTCTCCAGTTTCCTGAATTCAGCCCGGCCAGGGCTCATCTCTATCGAGGATCCACAGGTCAGCTGTAGAGCTTTGGTTTTGTATAAAACACAAGCTTTAGAATGTAAGACAAAAGATTAACTTGATTCTTTTGTTTGCTTTGGATAACCAGACACCAGAGAATGACATTGGCAAGAGCTCATTCAACTACTTTCAGGTCCTGTTCACTTCTCTAACTTATTACAAAAGTATATACGTTAAACAAGGTGGATATATACTTATTAAAGAGGAGTTGTTTCTTACAGATTCGATCAGCGTTTGCAATGGCCTTGTCTACTTTAACAAACACGAAAGCTATTCTAGCTTTAGGACCGAACCGAAGCATTCTCGGCACAATAATCAGACCAGACAGGATTCTGTTAGAGCGCAAAGGTGGGAAAAACGGGGATGTGACTTTCAACAGCTTGCTTCCCGGAGCTGGAGAGCCATTGCCAATGTCTGCTAACGGCAAAAGCAATGGCGGGCTTTTCTGCAATTGGCAACTCGAAGAAGACGAGGAAGGCTCGTTCCCAAGAGGGGATACTGTGAATGGAGACAGGACTCCTGTACTAGTTGACACTCCTGGTAAGGTAACTACGAAAGAGTCGTCTAGGAAGAAGAAGAAGAAGAAGAAGAGTAAGAGCATGAAGAAATTGGTGGATGATGATGATGATGATGAAGAAGAAGAAGAACCGAGTTCGAAGAAAAGAAGACGGAAGAATAAGTCTTGAAGCATGAAACGGCAGCCTCTAACTCCGGCCATGCTGAAATCAGTTTTAGTGGCAGTTGGAACTAGAGGAGGCCTCTGTTACGGACAGTCTTTCGGTGTAAATTATAATTTGGTAAAAACAGATCTAATGCTGTTGTAACAAATTAAAAATTTACCATCAGTTTTGAGTAGTTTCTAAATTTATGTAATGTTATTGAACATTTTTAAATTAAATTTCAACATATTGTTCCGTTTAGGTTTTTAGTTGGTCGGGTTTGAGTATTTCTAAATAGGCCTGAAACTTTTATCCGAGATCTCGATCTGAGATCCGATCAGGATCCACTCCAAAAAATTGGATATCCGAAGGGGTTGAATTTGGATCCGAATAGTAAAATGTTGAATCCGTCAAAACTGAATCTGAATCCGGATATCTTGATTTCTTAGTCCGGATATTTGGATTCGTAATTTTTATTGATAATTCTTTTAAAAATAGAAATAGATATATATATAAACTAATTTTATTTGTTATATTTCTATTTTTATAATATTATATAAGTATAAATTTTGTAATAATATACTTAGAAACAATTAAAAACACTATATTACTTTTATTTTTAAATTATTATTTATATTTATATATTTTTTAATATTAGTTTTATTTATTTTAAATATTCTAATCCGGATCTGGATATCCGCTGTATATTACAATTTTTAGGAGGATACCGATATCCAGATATCCGAGAACCCCGAGTCCGGATAAAGATTGTAAAATCATAGATCTGCCGGGTAAAGATCTGGATCCGGATATCTTAAAATACCCCGAATACCCGATACGTTCCATGCATAGTTCTAAATATTTATATTGGTATTTAACATTGCAGGTGGTTCTCAACACCGAAGGAGCACTAGCAAACCATCTCATCCAAGCTACACTTAACGCTCTATAACGAATCTTTGTCAGCTTGGATCTTGAGAAGTGCTGTGAGCTCTTTTACATGAGTTTCCACACTACTAGCAACACTCTTTATAGTTTATTATACTCTTCACAGTTTAGACATCTCCCTCTCCGTCAATGCTTAGTTACTCTGCTTCCACTAACATTGGAATTCAACTCTACAGAGTCCTTCACTCAAACGTCTTCAACATTCTACCTCCTCATCAGCTCAAGAACGATCAGTGATGTTGCAACACAAAACAATTTGTGATGTCCCATCACACATCTTATCTGTAATGTCCCTAAGAGAGGTTTCCAACCGCTATTTGCTTATGAAAGCAATAGATCTCGATGCTCGGATTCAGATTAAGTTTTTAGAATTTTCATGTGCAACTTCCTAAATCTTATTCGGATTATATATATATATATATATATATATATATATATATATTAGGGTTGGTCCGTCCTACGGGCAAGTGATGAATATACAATAAAATTATTTTATATAAAAATATATTTTTCTTTATAAAATATTTTAAAAATATTCTAAAATTAAAAAGACTCTACAAAATAAACAAATAACAAAATGCGTTTATAGTAATAGATGTGTGTTGTTTCGTTAGGGCATCCGCAACCGTGTACTCCACTATTGGAGTCCTTAGCTTTTTTTTTTTTTGATTTTTTTTTTCAGATTTTAAAAAAATAAATAAAAAATTAACCAATCGCGGACCGCCACGTGTCACAAATAGTGTAAGGATCGATCCTTACTTAAAAATTTTAAGGATTGAATCCTTAACTTTTGGTGGGGTCCACTGATTATTTAATTATTTTTTTGCTAAAGACTTCTCTTAAGGATTGTTGCGGTTGCTCTTAGTAGTACATTAATACATGAGGTATAGTGAGGAAGAGAATATATGTGTTGTTTCGTTAGTAGTACATTAATAGGCCACGACGAGTGTCCGTTGAGTGAGGAAGAGAATGATGTAGATGAACCTCGTAGGAAGGTGAACAAGAAGATTCCTGTGAATCGTGGTGCTGGAAAACTTTACAAAGGATATTATTTCTTGAATGGTGTGGCTTTCAAGGACTGTGTGCTCGATTATACCTTGAGAACATGCCGGAATATCAAACAATACAAGTATGATAAGGATAAGATTGGATTTACATATGTTGGTGGTGAAGGATGTGAATGGAAAGTCTATGCCTCCACTCTTCCTAAGGATAATGTATGGAAAATTAGAGTGTTCGTAGATAAGCATTCATGTGTTCCAAATTGAATTAGGGCTTTTTTGTTTTATCGGGTTTATTTAAGTTGGACAAGGTTGGATCTTAATTCGGATCCGACTTTAGGTTTGGTCGAGTTTTTCTTCAAGTTTCTGCTTTAGTATTATTTGGTTTGGTTTCCAAAACCGTGTTTTAACTTCTGGTTCACAAAATCGTGCCAAAATCAAAATTGATGTGGAAATAGGATTCAAACTTTATATTCAAGGACAAATAGGACGAGACAATAGTTCCGGAGATATTAGAGCCATATGATATTACTCGTGGGAAATAACTCTGTCTTCCCTAGATTTTATCACTGTAAAAGTGTGCCATTTCATTTCATTTCATTTCATTTCATTTAGTTGTTGTATAACGACGGTCACGTTGTTACTACTGGGTCTTCTTCTACGAAATGGGCTTCTATCAATCAGTAACAGCCCAATCCGCATTGCTTTAAGGATTCTAAACGTTTCGTAACGCCTTCAATCTAGGGTTGGGTCGAGATGGGAAGAGACCGCGACGATTCTCCGCCGGAGAACGCGAAAGCCGACGTCGAGGATAAAGACTACAGAAGACAATCATCCCGGGAGAAATCGAGCCGTATCGAAAAGAAGTCCATCGAAGAAAAAGAAGAAGATGTGAGTCGCCGTGAATCGAAGAGGAAATCAAAAGACGGCAGAGACTCCGATTCTGGTTCGGGACTGGAAAGTGGTAGCGAATCCGAATCGGAGAAGGAAGAGAGACGTAGAAGTAGAAAGTCGAGAGGGAAACGTAAATCAGATCGGAGATCTCGTAGTAGACGAAGCAGGAGACGGCACGATGATTCCAGTAGTAGCTCGGAATCGGAATCTGAGTCGGAGTATTCGGATTCTGAGGAGAGTGAGAGTGAGAGTGAGGATGAGCGGAGGAGAAGGAAGAGGAAGAGAAGGGAGAGGGAGGAGGAGGAGAGAGAGAGGAAGAGAAGGAGGAGAGAGAAAGAGAAGAAGAAGAGAAGGAAGGTGAAAGGAGTTGATGGAGATAGCAAGAAGAAGAAGCGGAAGAAGGAGAAGAAGTCTGAGAAAGCGAAGAAAGGAGCTGTCACTGAATCTTGGGGAAAGTATGGAGTCATCAGAGAGACTGATATGTGGTAAAGTTTCTCTCTTTGTACAACTGTTGAGTCTTTGTAGGGATTGATATACTTGTGCAGTTAGTTATTTAAGTTTGTTATTGGTTACACATATATGCAAAGATTATGTCTTTTCTGAAAATTTTTAGCTATTACATGGAGCAAGATAGATAGATAGATACTCGAGAATGTGATTTTAGTTCTACAAATGTTGAATCTTATGTAAAAGACTAGTAAACTTGTGTTTGCTGTTTTTGAAATACAATTAGTTGCTGATTACTCATATATGTAAAGACTCTGTCCTTTTGGGCATTTACCATGGAGCTAGATAGATAGATAGATAGATACTCGTGGATGTGATGTTAGTTCTATGAATGTCGAGTCTTCTATGAAGATATTAACATACTTGTGTTTGCGTTCTTGAAATAGAAATTAGTTATTGAAGTTGTTAATTACTCATATATGTAGGAATAAACGACCAGAGTTCACAGCATGGCTGCTTGAAGTAAAAGAGGTAGCTCTATCTACTCTCTAACCTTATATTTTGCTTTGGACTTCAAAGCGAATAATGTAAATTTAGCTCTATTTTTTTTTTGTGGATTGATTTTGGTTGTCTGCTTGGTCCAATAGGTCAACTTGGAAAGCTTGCCACCGTGGGAAGAGAAGAAAATGTTTAAAGAGTATGTATCTCCTGATTTTATGTTCGTATAAAGTTCTTCTTTTGGTTTCTGATATAACGTTGTGCAACTGATTGATTCTTTCATAGTTTCATGGAAGATCACAATACTGGTACATTTACCTCCAAGAAGTAAGCTTCTTTCTTTTGGTTGTGGATTGATGAATGTTGTTAAGATTAGTTGTTCATTTCGTATCTATTTGAAATTTTGCAGATACTATGACATTGATGGTTACTACAGACGTAAGTTGGAGAAAGAGGTGAAGAAGGGTTTGAAGAAAGCTGGGCAGAGTGAACGGACTGTGTTCAATGACGAGGAGCAGCGCCGGTACACCAAAGATTCTCACTTCACATCCCCATACATAGAAATGGTGTGGATGGGTTGCTTTAAAGGCATGTTTGTGTGCTTGTTTTCAGGCTAGAGATGCAGGAAGCACGTGAGAAGCAGAAGGAAGAAGAAGTGCTAGCTCTAAAGCGATCAATGGAAGGCGGAATGGTAAGTTTCTTCTATGAAATCTTTGCTGTTTCCTCTGCCATTAATCTGGTTGCCTGCACAAAATCTTACGTTGATTATATAATTTAATGGCAGGCTCAAGCTATGAAGGAACAAGCTCGGCTCAAGGAAGAAATGGTCTACTTGTACAAGATTGGAGACATGGAGGTTTGATACAAAGACCCCTTTTTTTGTTCTCTTCATCGTCAGTTTTGATTTCGTTGTTAGTGTAAACGTTTTTGGATTTGTCTTAATACACGCAGGGTGCAGCTGCTATTCAGAAAAGGTTGGATCCAGATGTTCCTATGTAATGAGGAGGTTTTGGTTTAAGCAACAACATCTTCTAGTTCTTGTTCCTAAACTGTGTTCCAAGTATCGAGCTTTTGTAACACGGCGATAAGAAGAAAAGAAGCCAAAACTTTCATCTCTAGAGCTCTAAAGCGTGATCCTGCCTTTTGTTTTTGGATATTATTCAGCATCGGGTAGTCAAGTATTGAAAACTGGTCATGCTTTCTAGACTGACAAGAAGAAAAATTACTACAACAGTTATTTTAATAGAATGAATCCATATAATATCCCAAAGTGACAAATTATTACATAGTTAAAACATTACATCATGTAGACAAACAGATGGATTATTACACTCAATATTAAAATTACAAAGATCACAAACACAAAAATTACCAAAGAAAGCACACGAACATAATCGTTCACATTATTACATCCCAAATAGAAGGAACGTGTAGGTAGCAGTAGTAGTGGCATATGTCGATTCTACTTGTAGAATTCGACGATGGATAATGTGGACATATGATTTCACAACGTGAAAAACCTGATGAATATACTAAGTTTTCAAACTCTGCGAGAGATCTTTCCTTACCATCACATAGTGTTAACATTGTCATGTCAATGTCGAACATAGTATTAGAACATATATCTCTGCTTATAGCTTCTAATGGTGTAACCATTTCCACTATTATGAGTTTCCATGTTTCGAGAGACTATTCCAACTGTTTCTTAGAATCTTTAGGAATTGGACATGTAAAATCCACTGTCATCGATATCAAACTTGTTGTATAACTTCAAGTTCAGTTATAAGTTTTTTTTTTATTTATTTTTCAGTTAAAAGTTGATATAAATAAAAAAAACATTCAAAACACGGAATTGTATTTTACTGCTTGATATATATATATATATATATATATATATATATATATATAATTTACTTTCATAAAAATTGCATCTCCTTTTGGAATCTTTATAAACATATCTCCTACTTATATGTTTTAGGCATCTCCATTTCCACTCCATTTTCCACTCCATCTTTAGAATAAATTATTGAGTAAGAATGGAGATACTCTTACACCTAAGAACAATTTTACCAATATTAAGAAACTCTTTCAAATTTTATGATTAGCAAGATCAGTACATACAATATTTACCAAGCATAAAATCTATTTAAAGAAAAAAAAATCATCATCTCTTATTAGAAAAGACATAGGTATTGATAATAAATAATAACAGTGTAACTGAGTGGCAGACTCAGGTGAAATTTTAACTAGGGTCAAAAATTAGTCAACCACATAAAAGAGTCTTTAAGGGAGTCATTAATCAACTTTTACCAAGATTGCTATAAATTTCTCAATGTTCTAACACACATTTAATAATTTTCATTATTTAAGAGGTGTCACATGACATCCCATTTCTTTTAATAGGTCCGCCTCTGGCGTGATCCGAGGTTGATCAAAATTATAACATATGTTGTGATATTTATATGGTTCATTCTATTAACATATGATAAATGTATTTGGAAATGATGAGACCTACAACATTACTTGGAAATGATGAGACCTAGTTTGTTACCAAGTCTTCCTCCTATATCCACCAAAGTCTTCACATTTTTTTTCATCAGTCTTCGCATCTTTGAATCCTTCTTAAAATTCTAGAAATTTCTCCATAACCATGGTCACTAGTAAAAGATGCAATATAGACACCATTTAATCACGATATACCTTAGCTTTTTTAACTTAGTCACGAAACGGTTACAATAAATCAAAAAATATGTAAACATGACTATTCATGTCCGTTTTGTGCCTAAAAACATGTTTATCATGATACTATCGTGATTAAAAATAGTCACGTTTTGTCACACTATTTTTGTGGCTATATTGCCGCGTTTACAAAACTGTATATAAGATGTTTCCTACAACGATATCGTCATGTAACGTATATACCTACGTATATATGTGTTTTTTTCTTTGACTGAAACGTATATATGTGTTATTTTGTGTGTATTTCCTTATTGTAACTAATGCATCTCATCCTATTGTTATGTAAGTCAGTAGCTATTAGATTTCCTGTAAAACTATAAAAAGGCTTAGGTCATAATTGAAAATTGGGAAGCAACAGGAAAGTTAAAGGAGAAAAGAGAAATCCATGCACCTTAGAGCAACTCCAATGGTGTTATCATCATTGGAGTCCTTAACAATAAAATAATATTATTTTTTTTTTATTTTTTTTTGTTTAAATAGTTAAGGACTCTAGTCTAAATTGTGTATCCAATGGTGTTATCCATTTTAGAGTTTTTAGAAATAATTATTAAATTTGTAAAATATTTAAATTTTAAATTTTTATTTATTGAATGATTAAATGTAAACATATAATAATTATACATCTTCATCATTACCAAACTTATTCCAAATATTTTTAATTAAAACATATTTTAATTGTTCATGTATATGTCTATCACGAACATTTTTATTTATTGAATGATTAAATGTAAACATACAATAATTATACATCTTCATCATTATCAAACTTGTTCTAAATATTTTTAATTATATCATATTTCAATTGTTCATGTATATGCTTTTTCTTTTGCGAAAGATTTTTTTTTTCTTTTTGGTCGCGAAAATGATTGACTTTTTTTTTCCTCACGGACACATAACCCTAATCTGCACCAATCCGACGTCGCCATGTCAACAAGGATCAAGTCCTTAAACGCCTTAACTAAGGACCCTTCCTTAGCTTGCGAAATTTTTATACTATTATTTTAATCTATTTGCCTATGTATTTGTGCTAAGAATTTGTTAACATCCCGCGTTGCGGGTGGTCTTATATTTCAAGAAAAAGCCACCTTGTGTGCTTGTTTTTCTTTTCTTTTTTTGAACTTTTGTGTGCTTGTTTTTCTACAGCTTGGAATCTTCAAAGCTGTAAATTTTGGTTTTATTTTGAGGATAAGTCTAAAATTTCTAAGCTTTGAAAACACGTTAACATACACTTATAGAGCATCCTTTGTTGTTGTGATTTAAATATCATATATCAATTAGAAAACCGGTCCAAACAAAGAATCCAGTATCAATTACAACTTTGAATCCCATAAAATAACCATTTTAATTCATCCTTAACTATTTTTCCTTATATAAATTTAAAACCCAGCGCAGTCTACTAGTCAGTTTTGAACATCCACGAAATTGATCATCATTCTCAACCATAGTACACGTATCCCAAGAAGGTGGAATTAACATGGAGTTACCCGTGTTTTCAATGCCTTTCCAGGCCTAAGAAACCACCACTGTCTTAGTTGCCTTCATGCCGAAGTAACTGGATCCTGATGACTTCATCCTCATAACCGACCCGGTCAATGAAGCACTGGTACACCAGACTCTCAAGTGAGGAATGCTTACACGTCAAAAGTTGAAACCTCCAACGAAAGACGCACTCTCCGAGCCAAGACGGGATGTGATGATAGCAAATTTTGATAACAAGATCTCCATAATTAACCTGCAAAAAGAAGAAGAACTATCTACCAAAACACCCAAGTAGATGTCCTGGCACTGGGATAATCATTCTTCAACCGGGTCTCCAGGTCGCAAGCAACATCATCTGACCAAATGAAACCACAGCAACACCCGATCCGGACCAGAGAACTTGATCATGTCCTCTTTGAGCTTTATGTTCCGTTTCCAAAGGAGAGACGAAAGGAAACAACAAAGGGAGATAAAAACACCACGCTTCTCGTGAAAAAGCAGGGACAAGAATCGAAACCGAGGGGAGATCGAGCAAACGGAGAATAGTTGCCGGTAGCCATGCAACCACCAAAACCCTTACGCACGCGCCGACGCAAAGAAACGGGCGCATCCTTTGTTGTTGTGTTTTAAGTTTTGTTTTTATATAACTTTGGACCTTTTTATTGATGGAGGGTGATCATTTGATTGGGTATGGTTTGAGATCGATTATACAATTATTAATTTATTACATAAAAGTTGGTTCAGCTTGGTTACTTAGAGTAACATTATTGGGGGTTGCTTGTTAAGGGATGCTTAACAAATATATATATGTATGTAACTGTGGGTGCTTAATTTTACATGAAATTCAACCGAAAGTAAGCAACTTTCGGTTGGGTTTCCCGTAAAATTAAGCACCCACAATTACATACATATATATAACATATATATAAACACACACATATATATATATTAAGCACCTTTTAACAAGCAACCTCCAGTAATGTTGCTCTTAATATTTTTAGAAAGTATAGTGATAATAATAGGTAATTTAAAAATAAAATATTAATATCACAAAAATACATAAACCGAACTACATTAGGACATTGGAACAAGTCTATTAACTGATTTGCTTGGCTGGTGGTCAAACCTCCCTATCCGACCGGAGATTACTGAGCTTAAAAAGCCACATGTCAAAGACTACACAGACACCCAATCACAAATACCACGTGGAGATAATGAAACTTGGATCCCACAGCTATATAAACCCTCTATGCGTAATGCTCTTTCCTCACAAGTCACAATTACAAAAGCTAGAAAAGTTCACAAAATCAAATTACAAGCTTTTATTCTGCAGAGAATGTCTAACAACAGCCAGAGCATGAGCTTCAACGCTGGCCAAGCTAAAGGCCAGACCCAGGTTTTGTCTATACGACAAGCTTAAATAAGCATTTGTAAGATTTGGGTTTGAATAATAATTAATATTAATAGAAGTAACTAAAACTGTTGTAGGAGAAAGCAAGCAATCTGATGGACAAGGCCTCCAATGCTGCCCAATCTGCTAAGGAATCTCTCCAAGAGGTCCATTTTCATTTCTTATTCTATTAAATACTTTGTTGCGCAACAGTTATGTATTTATGAGAATTCAAGTACAGGGTGGACAGCAGCTGAAGCAGAAGGCACAGGGTGCGAGTGAGGCCATTAAGGAAAAGACCGGCAACAAATGAGAAGCACGTTACAAATAAAATTTTATGTTTCCTTTTACTATCAATAATAATAACTAGATAGATTTGTCTGTCTAAAGCCTAAGTTCGAAGCCATTAGGCATCTTTTTGCTTCTCTAAATTTATTCAATATCTATCCAAGGGTTGTTGGCTATTGTCTCTTGATTAATATGTAGCCGTGCAGTTATTTATTTATGTAATAAAGTTTTTTTGAAATACATGAAACCATATCTTATTTTTTATTTTATAAACAAAGATTGCAACTAAATTATCTTCGCTTGTTGTCACAAAAAAACTTAAATTATATTCGTTTACTACGGCCAGACAAGTTGGGTTGTAGTTTTGAATGGTGACATATGTTAAATTTTTCGGCTTTCCAACCTAAAACTAATTGACAGTAAATGAAACGATTTAAGTTTTTTATATATTACTTAAGTTCTTTATATATTTTTTCTTTGACACCCTCTCTCGAGATAATGATGTATATAACCATTAATTTCGCAAAATCCATCATACCTCTCTGAGACAATGCTTTACTTTCTAGCAATTTCGGCGGAACTGAACCTTCTATGAAATATCAACTAATGGGATGATCGGGCCACTTTTCGAGTTGGATTAATGAGTCAGATTATGAAGCCGCTCTGATATCATGTTAAGTTTCATAGACTTCTAACTTAAAACCAATTGACAGTAAGTGAAGTGGCTCAAGTCTCTATATATTACTCAAATCCCTTATATATTTTCAATGTGGAATTTTCTACATATAATATTTTTATATTAAAATAGTGGACCTTATCATCTCAAATTTTCAATAGAAAAGCAGAAAAGCAGAAAAGGGAAATATTGTTGATTTGTTGTTTAGCAATTGAGTTAGTTTTGTTATTCTGTTATCCATACAGATTACACATGATGTGTAATACCTCTATGTGCATGTGTACACATACATGTTAGTGTCTAGTAACATATCATCTGGTATTTATCTATCAATAATAGATCTTTGTAAGTAGATTTATTATAAGAAGACTTTGTTTTCTTTAATTAAATAAGATCGTGAGATATGCTTGATTTACATGTTTGTGCAAAAAGATGGAATCTTTAACCACTTGGGTTCTAGAAGACGATAATGATTTGAGGTTTGAAAGAATTTAATCTTTTATGGAGAGACGACAATTTTCAACAATTGGGAATTCGAGTCCCCACAATTCTTACCTTTATACTTATTATTCTTTTTTCTTTTTATCGAGCGTCATAATCTTTGATATTTTTATGTTTTTCAAATATGACTTAAAATTTTAAGTCAAACACAAAATTAATATATGTTTCTTCTCAAGCTTTTATTTGCTATATTCACCTTAAAATTTTGAATTATTTACAAAAATACTATTACTTTTACTTTTTTTAAAATAAGTGTTTTACTCTATCATCTTTATCTTCATCAAATATTTACAATATTACTATTATCATTAATATACCAATTACCATAAACAATCAATAAGAAGCTCTTAATGCACCAACAACCACTGAACCTCATGTTTTTTAGTCATTAACGAATAAGTCACTTTTCTGGTGAAACTATGTCGGTTTGAAGAAACTAAGAAAGCTATATCACATATTTAATGTATAAAATCAATTTTTTCAGATACGTTCGCGAAAAAGACTTTTGGTCAATGCATCTATTAATTTTACAGTTGAATTTTTGTGTGTTTTTAATAGAAGATTTCTCAAGAAGTCTTTTATATGCAGACTCTTTTGCGACAATGAAAAAACTTCATGTAAACGTAAAAAGACTTCTATATAAGTTTTTCTGAGAAGTATTCTAAGAAAAAGTCAAATATCTACATAACTTTGGTCAATTACAAAAACTAAATGTTTATTACAGAAGATTTTAGATTTTTTAAGATTTTTTGAATTCAAAAGTAAGCCAATATTTAGAAAACAAGACTTCTCAAGATGTCTGCTATAGAATAGACTTCTTAAGAAGTCATTCTTTACAAAAATGACTTAAACTGAAGATTTCTTAAACTTTAATTTTTAAACTTTATTAAACTTTAATTTTAATTTTCTCTATAATTATAATGACCTTTTAATATTTTCTTGTTAATTCATGTGTATTAGTCAATAATGGGGGCTCCTGAATGAAATTTATAACTTAATTGATAATAATTATGAAGCTACAAACATTTATGTTTATTGATGTTTCTATCTAATGAGAGAAGACTTCTTGAGAAGTCTTTTGAGAGAAGACTTATGGAAAAGTATTCTACATCAATTTTTGTAAAACTTGTATTTTCAAGAGCGTAATTTAATTTCAAGATATGTTTTTTAACTTTCAAAAGTGTTAAGTAACTTCAAGAATATCAAGTCATATGATTTAATGTATCTTCATAGATCATAAGACATACTTTTAGTAAATTTGACTAAATTTTCTTGAGAAATATTCTATTTTAGTTTTAGTAAATTTAACTAAGTTTTGTGTTGTTGTGTTTTGCTATTGAAGTTGTATCAATAATTTCAATAATATTAAGTAGTTTTAGCAAAATAATATTGTAGACATGAATATATTGACCAAATTATTTTCATTAACATCTCTTCAAGTTCACAAAAGAATCCACAATTAAAAAATACATATAAATCACAAAACAAACCATAAACAAAACTATTGCACATAAAGATAAATATCATTCCTTGTTATAGATAAGCTTGGACACAACTTGACTTCGGAAAACTTTCAAGTAAGTCTTTCGAGAAGACTTTTAAAATCTTCTAAACTCTGACTCATATCTGAAAAATCTGTATACTCAAAAACGTTCAAATGACATTAAAACAAAGAAAACTTTCAAAAAATAAATTTTTGTATGCTTAAATAATAAATAAAATAGTCATATTATGTTGAATCTACAATATTTTATAATCTAACATATAAAACACACAAAAATATATATTCGAAATTAATAGATCTACCTTTAAATTAATAGATCTACCTTTAAAAACCTGCAAAACAAGATAAACTATTGAGAAAAACATAAAAAATGAGATAGAAAGTTTAGTGTTTTCCTGATTTCGGAAGACTTCAGAAAACTTCAGAAGTCTTCGAAAGACTTACTAGGAAATCTTTCGAGAAAACTTCTGAAAAAACTTGCATATTCAAAAATGTTCAAATGACATCAAAACATATAAAAAGTTCAAAAATTAATTTTTGTATGCTTAAATAATAAATAAAACAGTCACACTGTGTTGAATCTACAACTTTTAGAATCTAACATATAAACACACACAAAAATACATATTCAAAATTTATTGATCTATCTTTAAAGTAGTGAAAGATGAGAATTATGTAATGAAAAACTTGCAAAACAAGATAATTTAGTAAAAAGACATTAGAAAAATAAGAAATCGATATAAAGTTTAGTGTTTTAAAGTTCAAAGAGTTTAGAGAGAGATTGTAGAGTTTTAGAGTGGAAAACATTATATTTTGTTGCAGCCAGTTGAAAGGAAGAGAGATTGTGTAAATTATTTTTACATAGAATTACAAAAAAAATTGATTAGGTTAAAAAGTTCCAGTTTTGAAAGTCTTCGAAAGTCTTTTAAAAGTTTTCTGAAAGTTTTTCGAAAATCTTCCAGAAAAATTTCAAAGTCTTTCGAAATCTTCCGAAAAGTTTTCTGAAGTTTTCTAGTAGAACCCTAAAATTGAAAGTAAAAATTAAGGTCCGATTTGGTTTGGAAGATTTATTAAAAAGTATTCTAACATAAAATATATTAGAAGACTTTTCAAGAAGTCTTCTAAACCATTTATCCTAGAAAACTTTATAAAATTTATTAACTATTTTTAAGATCTAATACATAAGAAGTCTTTTTCTGGAAAATTTTTGGAAGACTTCTGGAAAACTTCGTTTTAGAACCTAAATTTTACTTAATTTAAGCGGGAAACCTAAATTCTACCAAAATTCAGGCTGGAAATATGTCAGAAGACTTCTTCCAAAACCTAACATAATCAAATAACTAACTAAATAACAAAAATAATAATTAATTAAACTTAAAATCAATTTATAAAGTGTTTAATATACACAAAACTAAACACACGTAGGTTAGTTTTTTTAAGTTAAGATTCCAAAATCAAACCTTAACAATACAAACAATACTATAACATATATTTCCAAATTTTAAACCTTAAACTAAAATATATTTTGACTCAATCTACATTTACTCATCTATATTGAAAACAATTCAATTTTATTAAATATAAATTTACATCATTTTTACATGATTTAGTTTTCTTCCATCAAAATATTTTTTATAAAATTTTAAATTAGTTTTAAGATCCATTATACGAAAAGACTTCTTTAAAAAAAATTTCATGCATAAAATTATAATGGTAAAACTTAATATCTATTTTTTTGTTTGGTCATAAAAAATTGTTGTAGTTTCATTAACCTTTTAAATTACTTTTACATTTAAATGAATTTAAAGTACATTTTTATATTTCAAATCAAGTTTGAAGTATATTTTGCAGTTTCTCATTTTTCTATCGACACTAATATATAAAAATAGAATTGGATACGATCTCCACTTTTAATCTTGTTTCCCTATGTGCGCACACTAGTTTGTGTAAATGTTGTTGCAAGTCACAATAAGCAGAACATATTCGTTAGTTTTCTTTAAAAAAAATTAAAAATCTTGTTAGAGAATATATGTATTGCAATTTCTATTGGTGACTTGATAATAAGACCTTTAAGTACAATATCATTTCAAGCAATTTATGCTATACACGTTACTTAATGTCATGAAAACTGAAATAATTAAAAACCTTGTAGTGAAATGTCTTGTCAAACAAAGATATGCTTATTCATACACGTTATAAGATTATTATTGATATTCCTTTTTGGGTAAGGAAACAAGTAGAAATCGTAGAAGTACATAATAACCAAAGATAAATAGAATTTAAATAATTTGTGCTGGTCTTATATAAATTTGGTAATTATTTGGAAAGATTTTTCTCTTATTCCCTGGTTACATTGTGATGTTTCAAAACAAGCATTTTAAACTTTTAGTTTGAATAATTCAAATATTACAAGTTCATGTATTTGGGATCATATGCTACCATGAGTATTTAGAAGACAAAATATATCAAAATCTTATGTGGGGTCGTATATCATAAACATTTAGATCTTATCCGGTTATTGCAGACAAATAAATATTTTTTAATTCTAAATTTAATAATTTATGACGTGTGTTACAAACGGTAGTTACAAATTTCTTAAACTAAACATCTGTGAATAGTAAACGAATACTAAGAACTTCCATTTGATGAAAAGATAGCAAAATAAGCATGTCGACAAAATTAAGAAATTAAGAACGTCTCATCGTTAACATTGATGAGTATGAGTATAGATTCTAAATTCTAATAAAAATCTTAATAAATATATTTCGACCTATATGAATTATTCTAATATCACGTTGTTGGGCGTCATGAATAGTAGACGAATATTAAGAATTTCCATTTGATGAAAAGATAACAAAATAAGCATGTTAACAAAATTAAGAACGTCTCATCGTTAACATTGATGAGTATGAGTATAGATTCTAATAAAAATCTCAATAACCATTATTCGACCTATATGAATTATTCTAATATCATGTTGTTGGGCGTCATCAAATTCCAATGAACAGTATTTATCACCACAGTTTTAGAAGATTTGATATTCTTAATACAATTATTTATAAATATCCAAAAATAGGCATGCATGTTATATGATAGATGAGATTCAGCTTATAAATCTATTGCCATGATCTTAAGTAGAGGACGACGAATTTGGATATCCAAGAAATTTAAAGTATTTTGATCTAGATTTGAATTTGTTGTATCCAAAATTACCGGATTTGAATTTGTCAGATTTGTGGATTTAGTATCCGGATCCAGATTTATGGTTTCTAAATATCCTGATTTCGAATATTCGTCTAAATATTCTACTATCCACGAATATCTAAATCAATTAAAATAATTAAAAATATTTTTATAGAAAATATTAAAATTCTAAAAATAATACATAAATTAAATATTTACATATTTATATACCATTATAAAAAAATATAATATTTAAAACTAATTTATGTATAATTATTAATATATTAAATATAATTATTAATAAAATTAATAAATTTAAAATACGGATTATATCTGAATATTCGAACTTAAAAATTGAAGTTTTCGGATCCATATTAGTTTTGACGAATCCAAAATTTTACTATTCAGATTTAAATTTAGGCATTTCAAATATCCTATTTTCGGATTATATCCAGAACGAATCGGATTTGGATCCCGAATAATAAGTCACAATCAGTAATAAGTAATTAATAATATTACACTATTGTAAAGTTAGATTTAATAGTAAATATATAAAACTTTATGTAATGTATTAAATTCACTAAACATTAAAATAATATTTTTATTTTATAATATAGTTATACTTGTATTATTAATTACTATAGAAAATATATTATTCTGTTATGTGTTTTCATAATTAATAGTTTGTAATTTTTAATATAATATTTTATATAAAATAAATACATAAAAAGTATAATATTGTTAAACCAGTGGAGCAACAAAAGAGCCAGTGGAGATAGGCTCAAGAATGGAGCATCCGATGAGTCTGGCAGGATGATCTGCGAAGAAGACGGTGGGGCTGGAAGAGCCAGTGGAGAAACGTAGGCGCATGAATGAAGGAGAATGCCTAACTGTGGTGTGAGGCATAAGAGGCTCCAGAAAGACAAGGCTCACTAAAGTTTGTGAATGAAGTTGAAATGGAGTTCTTGTTGGAGATGAGGCCTTCAATAGAGTGGAGTTTGGTAGTGATGAATAAATTTGGATTTGTTAACTCTGGAAAAGAAAGAGTAACCTTTGCAGCAGCAACCTAATGTATGAACTTGACGAGATTTGAAGAGTAAATGACAATTGAGTTCAAACAAAAAATGTTTTGAAAAATATGTTTGTCTATTTACAAAATTACTTTAATATCGTTAGAAATATATACAATATTTTAAAAAAAAATTATATATGAAAGAAATCTACAAACTCATTTTATCTTCAAAATATGTATATTGATTGATAATTTAAAAGAATGTTCAAGAAATCGTTTGATGGTAACTTAGAGCTTTATAGAGGACTAACAGCTAGACAAATTATTTGGGGACAGAAGTGAGGCATATGAGTTAATAAATTATTAATTTATTATATATATATATATATATATATATTATATATTTATAGAAGATATTTTATAGAACACCCATTCAAAGTAGGCGGTTACATAGGACCTTGCTGTTATCAATCCTTCTGGTGCCTCTTCGTCAGTTTCCATCTTGGAGTCGCTGTCTTCTATGGGGTTAGCTTGAGTTCTCCTTGCGGCATCAGTTCCCGCAACGATATCTCCATTCAGTGGTGGAGGCCGCCAGGTATCGTTGCCTTCAGTATTGGCGTTTCCAAAGGTTGCATTGGTTGAACCTGAGTTCGAAACTGTCGTTGCTTGTTGCTCGTCGTGTGGAGGGCTTGGTTCTCTTCTCGGAGAACGAGGTTCTCAGCTTCGAGGTGCGAAGAGTTTCTCCACACTTTCCTCCAGAAACTTGGAGTGTTCACCTAGCGTGTTCTTCTAGACTTGAACTTCTGAGAAAAGCTCAGGATTTTTGGCGGCTGCGTCTTGAGCTTTATGTAGCTCGATGACTTGACTTCACAAAGCATCGATTTGAGTTTGTAGCTCAATTTTGATCGGAGTAGCAGGAATTTGTTCAATTTTTTCGTTTGTTGTCATCAATTACCCCTTCCTTCTACTGCCAAACTGTTAGAATATTTTTAGGTATGATCTTTGTAGGTATTACGAAGCAGTAAACAAATAAGAGAATAGAGACTTAAAGAGAGAAATTTTATTAATCGTATGAGCATGAACTACAACGTTTGGTGTACAACTTTTATAGCTTGATCGTTGTTGGTTATTAGGTTAAACCTCTCCAAACTCGGAGATATGGAAGAATCTCATTTAGTATAAAGTTTCCATTTTTTTACCGAGAGGCAGGAGCGAAGCAGGGATTTGAGCCGAAACTTTTTCAGGTAGGAATCCAAAGGTCGGCGTCCTGCTCAAGAGCTGGAGTAGTTCCTTGCTGGGTTATTTTCCCCCAACAATCAGTGCAAAATATATAAGATTTATTATTTCATATCATTGTAGATAAACATTATTTGGGAAGTGATTTATATATGTGTAATAATTATATTTGTCTTAACGAAAAAGTATGACATAACTTTTTAAAAATATGATAAGACATTAACCTAGTTATGATATATACAACCTTCCTTATAAATTTTTATACTTTTTTGGAAATATTTTATATAAGACAATGACTATTAATTCATATCACCATTAGGTATATTTTCTATATAAACATTTATTTTTACAAAGACTAGTAAATTATATTAATAACTCAAGCATCACCATTAAATTAATTAATACATATCTCACATTAATAAAACAATATAATTAAAAAATATAATTTTTACATCAACTTATACATCATATTTTGTGTAAATATATACATTCTATAAAAATTAATTGAAAATGTGCATCAAAAATACAAAACTAAAGCATGACTAATCAAATAATTTTTAGGGGGTAGTTAAATAATTAAAATTTATAAATTTACTGGTTTGATAGGTTAATTAACTAATTAGTTCTACCAGTTTAACAAAATTTTAACTAAAAATCAAAATTATTATAATTTATAAATTTAAATATATACATATTTAAAATGAGGTGATAATAAACATATCTAAAATAAATAATTATTAAATACAATATAATATAAATAATATGTCTATTAATTCTCATATCACATTAACGTAGATTATATATATACATATATTTATTTTTGATAAGATTATTAAAAATAGATTAATAATTAATAACTTGTATATCACCATTAAATTAATATATATATATATATATATATATATTAAATTAATAAAAATAAAATAAAAATAATTGTAAATATAATTTGTTACATCAATTTATATACTATATTTTTTGTAAATATATACATTTATCTATATTAGTTGTAAGTATGCATAAACATATACAAAACTAAAGCATCAATAATCAAAAAAGGTTTTTGTTGATAATTAAATGATTAAAACTTTATTTAAATAAATAGGTTTAGTAGGTTAATTAATAAATTAGTAAACCAAATTAACATATTTAAACTAAAATAAACAAAATCAAAATTTATTATAGTCTATGTATTTAAATATAAAAGTATTTAAAATGAAATTTATACATTTTATTAATAAATAATTTGATCTTATGTTTTATATTTTATTAAATTAAAATATTGGTAAGTGAATAATAAAATCTAAAAGATTAACATCGAAAAATATCTAGTTAAATTTTTATGAGAAAAAAAAAACTTTGGAAGAAAGAAAAATATTTTAAGAGGGAGAGAGAGAGAATAGACGGGTCCATGACACCTCACTGTTAAAGTCTTTTTAATTGTCGTCGCACGACAAAACTAAAACAACATTACACATTGTTCACATCAGCAACTTCCAGTCTTCTTCTTATTCTCTTTCAATCATTCTCTCTCTTTTATCCCCTCATACACACACAGAGGGGTATCATTAATGGAGGTCTCATCAACATCACCCCCGTGTTCAAAACCAGAACAAATCATGCAAAACTCCCCTCCCATAATCTCATCTCCTAGGTTTCAGCCTCAGACAAGATCTTCTCCTCATCATGATCATCAGCATCAACAGCTCTCAAATCCTTACCCAACAACATTTGTTCAAGCAGACACTTCCACTTTCAAACAAGTTGTTCAGATGCTCACCGGCTCCTCCACCGATACCAACACTGGAAAACACCACGAAGCTCCTTCTCCGGTGAACAACAACAAAGGAGGTTTCTCAATCCCACCCATCAAGAAAACCAACAGCTTCAAGCTCTACGAAAGAAGACAAAACAATAACAACAACATGTTTGCTAAGAATGATCTAATGATCAATACTTTAAGGCTTCAAAACTCTGAGAGGTTGATGTTATCAGAGAATGTTCTTCTGTCTCCAAGCATGCTAGATTTCCCGAAGCTAGGGTTAAACAGTCCCGTTACGCCACTGAGAACCAACAATGACCCCTTCAACAAGTCATCTCCTTTGTCTTTAGGCACCTCATCTGAAGAAGACAAAGCCATTGCTGAAAAAGGTTACTATCTTCATCCTTCTCCAGTTTCAACTCCTAGAGACTCTCAGCCACTGCTTCTTCCTCTCTTTCCGGTTACTTCTCCGAGGAATCCATAAATCCTTACGAGTGTTCACATTCTAAATAAATTCTTGGACTTTGTTTTTAATTAACTATAAAACTAAGATATATAAGTTCTTAGTAATGGAGTGACTGTAATGTTTATGCGGTTTATATATTCAATAATTCCTTGCAATTTAGCTAATTGGACGGTGGATATATTCATGAACCATGATACTGATTTAAGACTTATTATTCCTTTTTAATGAAAAGATCGTTTATACTTGTGCTCATATGGATAAATGATGGTGTAGTTCAACGTGTACCACTCAATATCGAGATCGAATATATATAGAGAATAGATCCATGTCTATGCTCGAATTTATAATATAGACTTAATATTCCTATTAACCTTTTATGTCAAATTTTTAAATTCTGAACTTCAGAAAACAATATCAAAGTTTAGATGTTTGCGATTGGAAAACATGAGTGGAGCATATTGTCTTTGTCAATAAGTTATTATCGAAAGTTTGACTAGTAATATGAAATAATGATAGAAAGTTTCAAAGAAACGATATGAAATAGACTCTCGAGTCTTGAGAGAGTTTATGACCATGGAAGTAATGTAGTATGGACTATTTCGGTGAGATTACTTGAATATGATGGACTAATCATGGAAGCACGTATGTCTTTTTAGAGCATCCCCAAATGTAGTATGTGTTTTATTAGGGTTCTAAAAATATTTGTATATTATATATGTATGTATATATTGATATTAGTATTTAACTGTGGGATTATTCATTTTACAGAAAACATAACCTAAAATTTATTAAATCTAATGTTTTAAGAAACTTTGGATTTAATTTCCTGTAAAATTAATAACTTCACAATTAAATATTAATACATATATCAAATACAGATGATACACAAATATTTTTAGAACTTCTACCACATACTACCATTAGGAATGCTCTTACTACATTTCTTTGGACTTTTCCCTCTTCTATCAATATGTTATATTATCTTTGAAAAAGAAAGAAATAGCTATACGTTAATACTGTTCTTCTGTTCCTTTGTCTTTTGACTTGAAAGGACATGGAAAAAAGTCTTCGAATGAAAATGAATTTTAAATAGTGAAAGCTGGAAAGAAGAGTAAAAGAAAGTAAAAAACGAAATAAGTATTCCGTTATGATGAGGGTTGAAAACAAGGCAAAAGGCGAAATCATCTTTGCTTCGTATTACAAGCAACTCACTTTGATTATGCCACCTTTTTCTATTCTTATTTGGATATATAATTTTTAGATATGCGACCGGTTAACTTATATCCTTTTCTAATTACATTTACATTATACTGTATCATCTAAATTTAAGACGAGGTTGATATCAAATTTCTGCATAACTAGCCTTAATGGTACAGCATATCTTCTGGGTTATATATATCATTTGAAATGGATTCTAAATAATATACTCTTTCCATTTTAAAATATATGATATTTTAAGAAAAGTTTAATATTCCAAATAAATGATGTTTTCATATTTTAATTAAGTTTATCAAAATGACGTAATCAATGATATTTTCTAGTTTAATTTGTAATTGGTTGAATAATTTTAAATTTATATTGTAAATATATTTTTTATTAAAATTAACTTTCTTAATTATTGTGCATTATCTTAAAACTTCATGTATTTTGGAACATGAAGTATAAGATAGAGGGATCCATCTATATATCACCAATCATATCATGTTAGAAAATTTATTTAACTTAACATGATATTAGAGCATGATCTATGCAATACATTAGTTCTAATTTGTATCACATCCTAAACCTATAAAGTAACCATATCATTCTGATTTGAGTTATATCGATTAGGATATATCCGAAGTAAAATTTAAAATTTAAAAGTAAAATATAAAAAATAAATAATTATTATAAAGAATTGAATATTTAAGATACTTATTTAAATTTTAAATACTTATATTTTAGATATTATATCAAAATAAATAAAGTTAAATATGAAGTACATATTTATTTATTTCAAATATTTATATTGTATATTAATTTGGACATTTATATTAGTTTTTCAAATATTTATAAGTTTTTTAGTTTTTCAGGTTACTCATTCGATTCAGTTAATAACACTTCTAGTTCGAATATGTTTTATAATACTCTTTTGAAGAAAATTGGCTGTTTGACTAACCAGACCATAATAAAACAACCAAAGTAACAAAGACTCCTATGAAAAGTACGAGCATTCTTAACTATAGAATCAACAATCTTGTTTTGAGCTCTTAAAACATAAGATATCTTGAAATCCGGCAAACAAAACTGGAGTGTGCAGATCTCCTCTATCTTTGTTGCGAAGTTTGGCCACTCTTTGGGGTTATTTAGCATTGTAATTAAGTCATTGCAGTACATTTCAAAGTTTTGGCAAGACGATTGTTGCAATATGCATTCCATCGTCCATCGTAATGCTTCGACCTCCGAATGTAATGTAGACTCTCTACGACTTACATTTCTTGTACCCATGAGTTGACTCTTACCCTCGATATCCTTTCAAACCCAACCACATCCACTAAACCGGTCTGTGAGGGTCTAAGAACCATCCACCAAACAGATGTCCTCCAAGCATATGGCTTGTAAGTCAAAATTATCTGCCGGTTGAGGTAGTCATGTCGAAGTGTCATTAGCATTAAACCAGGCTTGACATTCGCTCTCCGCAAATTTAACAATTTCCAACAGGTTCATATTTATCATTCCTTGCTTTTCATATGTACTAGATTATCCATAGATAAAGGTCTCGATCTTGTTCTGGCTCTGTAATACTATTCTTCTTCCAGAATAAATAATCCATATTCACATAAACATTTGAAATAGGAAAAGTATTCAGACTCGATGGGATGAATGCTAAAGACTATGCTTGAAGGACCGGCGGATATTCAAATATTGCGTGAATTACCGTTTTATAATACTTTAAAAAATCCATTCAAATACTTTTACCGTTTCAGATTAGATTACGTTTTTTTCGGTTTAGGTTCGAAATCTTAAGTTACATATTTTATGTCCAGCCTAGATGTGATCATGTGAGTTTGATAGACGTTCCCATACCGGACACATATCCAAAAACAGGGACAACATGTGAACGGCACGAGACAGTCTGGGAGGCTGACAATTCAAGGAGAGGAGATGTGATAATCATCTTACTTTTTTTTATTCAAAAAGAAATAAAAATGAGTATAAATTATTTAGTGAACCAAATTTTGATACTAAATTTTCTTAACATTATTTGAAACATGATTTGCCACATATCCATTTTATAATCACTTTAATAAGTCACCATTACATTTAATGTTGATTTATATTTTAGTAAACATTTTAGAATATGGTAAACTCATACTTTTTTTTGGTCAACAATAATAATTCAAACATCATCATTAAAATAAATGATACACATTACAAATTTAGAAATATTTATGGAATTTTTATTACTAAAATTTCAAATTTTTACAATTTTTTAAACATTATAAATTTTAATCATAAATTCACTAGTTTCTTTTATATATCATTTTTTATAAATACTGTTTACTTTCAATTTTTGATAATTATACAATTTATATCAATTTTTATTAATTTTATTCAAGTTGATTAATATATTTAACCAAAAGAAATAGATAAAAATCTATCTATGATTATAATTTTAAATATATACATATATATTCTTAAATATAATTTAAAATAAACAAAAATATTTTAACTTAATTTTATATTTAAGTAAATCAAATTTATATTAACATATTGGTAAGAAAATAAGAAAATCTACAATATTAATAAGTATTTAATATTTAATTATTATTTTTATTATTTAATACATTATATTGAAATGTTTTATTATGTTAAGATTTATGGCATACTTTTTATTTATAAATATTTTGTCTATTTTTGTTGATATATATGATCAGTGTACTCATATCTTTACAATTTTAGTTTTGCCATTTTCCGTCCACGTTCCATCTGTATCTTTATGAGACCTTCGAGTAGAAGAGATTCTAATTCTATAGTTATGCCTACAACTGTTTAAACTGGAGGAACTAGGGGGAGTCTTTGTACAAGCTATAGTGAGTTTACAAGTAAAAGACAAGTGGTTTGTGGATAGGTTGGTACCTAACTGACTTTCACGGTTAGTATAGTTCTGCGGGAAATAACAATACTTATGAGTTATCATGTGAAAGTACATAGGATAACAATACCACGTCAATAGATTCCCTAGCTCTGATAATTTTTTTTTTTATCACATAAAGAGTACAAAGTAAAAAATTTAGTACGAATCCGCGAATGACGAGTTGGTAGTGTCTATCCAGTATGGTACCGACGTATTAACATAAGAGAAAAAACTTAGTACGAATCTTGCAAGGAAGTCTGCCTTGATGTTTCTGGTTCTGTTTTGGTAAACTATTTTTGCGTCCAGGAAAGACGTCCATAGAGTTTTAAACTCATGAAGTTCAGCTGCAAACACTGGCCAATCTTCCGGAGAGGTAATCATATTGACTAACTCCTGGGAATCAGTAACAAAGTAATCACAAAATCGTTGATGGCAGGATAAGCAATTCAATGTCCATGTGAGACTTTTTAGCTCAATTTGTTTGTGGCAGCCTTGGAGTCCCATTAGATCAATTGATCCGTCTTGTAACTGCAAAATTCATCCTACTCCACTTGTAGGAACATCATTTTTCCACGAACCGTCCACCCTACAAGTAAAAATAGGTGAATCTTGGGTGTTACTTTGCCTTTCATTGGGGTTGTTATCACCAGGTTCAATCTCCTCATTGGCGGTAAACCATGCGTTACATTCTCGTACTGCCAACTCGGTTGTATCCAGCGGTGAAAGCTCCCGACCATTAAAGAGGTTTTCGTTTCTACCTTTTCAAATATACCATATAAGCCAGGGGAACACTCTTGTTTGAGCCTCCATATTACCATCCAAAATAGCCCTCGAAAGTAAATAATCTATATTAGAATAGAGGTTTTGTGAAGGGAAAACTCCTGGGGTTGATGGAATCGTAGAGAGGGACCAGCATTGCATAGCTGGAGGGCATGTAAAAATCATATGGTTGATTGTTTCCTCCCTATGTCCACACCTCGGACAGCTGGGATCATTTCCAGTGTGTCTCTTGAAGAGTCTTTCATTTACAGCTATTGCTCCCGATAAAATTTGCCATAGAAAATGGCTACATTTATTTTCTGTCTTGACTTTCCAGATTTTTTCTTTCAGCGGATTGAGTGATGGTAATTGATTCTGGAAATCAATTACATTATCTGGTACTGATCTTGCAAGCATATAGCCTAGCTCTGATAAATCTATAATTAAGAAAAATCAGAAACTTATAATATCAAGCACTAATAATTAGTTATTTCATTCACTACATGTCATTCACGTATCCACGGACCGTGGAATAGAAAGCAGTAACAGAAAAAGTCTAGGTTCATCCTTTCCACGTCGTTTCTTCATTGTTCTTTAACAAAATAAATTAAGTAGTCTACACACGGCTATGAAGAAGTTTCGTATCCCATACTCGTTAGCTTTTACACATATATCCGTAGAACATTTCAAATACGATGCAACTCTCTGATATATTTATTCTTCAAATTCTCTATTCTTTTTATATTGGAACTTTTCTTCTCTACCGTAGAGCGTTTCAAAATCAATATAAATCTCTGATATATATTCAACTTCTCCTTACCCTATCTCTTATGGCTTCTTCTTCTACTCGTGTTAGAAGATATCATGTCTTCCCGAGCTTCCATGGCCCAGACGTCCGAAGAAAATTTCTGAGTCATTTACACAATCTCTTTGCAAGCAAGGGAGTCACAGTGTTTAAAGACCAGGAGATCGTAAGAGGCCAGACGATTGGACCAGAACTCCAACAAGCAATAAGAGAGTCTAGAATCTCCATCGTGGTGCTCTCAAGGAATTATGCTTCTTCCAGCTGGTGTTTAGATGAACTGGTGGAAATCTTGGAATGCAAAATCGCTTGGGGGCACAAGGTTATGACTATTTTCTACGATGTTGATCCATCTGATGTACGAATACAGAGCGGTGACTTCGGAAGGGCCTTCGAGAAAACATGTGAAGGGAAAACTGAAGAAGAGAAGCAGAGATGGAGCAGAGCTTTGACTTACGTATCAAACATAGCCGGAGAACATTCTTTAACTTGGTATGTAATTGACTTTTATTTTAGGAAAAAATGATTATCAGCGACACGGACAATACACTTCACATTGGTCAAACAACTATACAAAAGTAATGCATTGAAAACAATACGAACTAAATAAACCACGTAAAACATCCATAAACTAAAATAGGTTATGTTGTTAACACCATAAGTATAATTTTAACATCAGAAAAATGTGTCTGATTTGGAATTTAGCATCACCCAATAAGAATTATTTGAGAAACGGAACATAACACACATATCCAAATGATCAAAAACCATATTATATCATAGATCAATTATTAAAAATGCATTGCTATACATCAAAGAACATGAGATAGCATGTTAAGATTTGTTAAGCAACTTGGAAAACTGTCGGTTTACAAGTCTAACACAATTTATGGCTTTCAAAATTATGTTGATGGTGATAGAAACATAATACATGGTATTTTATGGGTGTTGTGATGTGATTCGTATATAGTTTGTGTAGTTTTTAATATATTGTATTTTCTATATGTGTGGTCATGTGGTGCATAGCATATTGTTTGTGTAGGTAACAATTATTTTTCTTTTATTTTATCTTGAATTGAATCACTGCTTTTATATTTCTTAAGCAATACTTCAATGGAGGGTTTCAGACTTAGACTTGTTTCTTTTGTTAGGGAAGATGAAGCTAAGATGATCGAAAAAATTGTTGTTGATGTTGCAAACAAAGTGAATGTTATACCATCACTGGATTTAAAGGGGATGGTGGGAATGGAAGCTCGCTTGAAAAAGGTAAACTCTTACTTACACGGAGAATGCAATGAAGTGAAGATGATTGGAATCCAAGGTCCTGCAGGAATCGGTAAGACTACAATTGCTCGAGCTTTATTCAACCAGCTCTCTGCCAATTTTGAACTTAAATGTTTTATAGACCTCAAGGAAATTTATAGGAGTGATGGTATTGATGTGAAATTGTGTTTACAAAGCCAACTTTTGACCAAGATTTTGAACCAAAAGGATGTGAAGATAAATCATTTAGGTGCAATAAAAGAATGGCTACAAGACCAGAAAGTCCTTATAGTTCTTGATGATGTAGATGATCTTGTACAACTAGATGTCTTGGCCAAAGAACCATCTTGGTTTGGTTCAGGAAGTCGGATCATCGTTACTACGGAAGATAGAAAAATATTGAAGGCACATTGGGTAAACAACATATACCATGTGGATTATCCATCCGAAGAAGAAGCTCTTGAGATCTTATGTCTATCTGCTTTTCAAAAAAGTTCTCCAAGGAATGGTTTTGAAGAGATTGCAAAAAAGGTAGCAAATATTTGCGGTAATCTTCCATTAGGTCTTTATGTTGTGGGTTCATCTTTGCGCGGAGAGAGCAGACACGAGTGGGAACATCAATTATATAAACTAGAAAATAGTCTTGATAAAAAAATTGAAGATGTATTAAAAGTGGGATATGACAAACTATTGAAGAAAGATAAGTCTTTATTTCTCCACATTGCTTTCTTTTTCAACAATGAAGCTGTTGATCATGTGACAACAATGCTAGCTGAAAGTAACTTGGATTTCAGAAATGGGTTGAAGACACTAGCAGATAAATCCCTTGTGAGTATATCTAGCACTGGGTGGATATATATGCATAGTTTACTCCAACAATTAGGGAGACAAGTAGTTCAAGAACAGTCTGATGATCCCGGAAAACGTCAGTTTCTAGTAGATGCCCAAGAGATACGTGATGTGATGTGCTGGTTAATGAAACAGTGAGTTATTTCATAAATACAGTAGTCTCTAGTAAAGCTTTCTCTCAATAATTATTTTATTTTGTGATAGAAATTTCACTAGTCTTGCTTTGGAATATTTGTCAGGGTACTGGATCTGTCGTTGGTATATCATTTGATATGTCCAAGATCAGCGGCGAGTTCTTTATAAATGGGCGAGCTTTTGAAGGAATGCCAAGTCTTCGATTCTTAAGAATATATGGGAGATATTTTGGTAAGGATGCTACATTAGACATGTCAGGGGACATGAAATATCTACCTTGTCTAAGGTTGCTACACTGGGATTCATATCCAAATAAACGTCTTCCTCTAACATTTCGACCGGAATGTCTCATTGAGATCCGTATGCAATTCAGCAAGCTCGAGAAACTATGGGGAGGCATCCAGGTCGGTATTTGATATTTTTATATATGTATCTGAGGTTTCCATATTTCTCATTGGCTGTGTTTGACATGCAGCCCCATTCAAATCTCAAAAATATAAATTTAGGATATTCTAAAAGGTTGAGAGAAATTCCAAATTTGTCGAAGGCTACTAATCTTGAGGCACTGACACTTAAGTATTGCACAAGTTTGGTAGAGCTTCCTTCCTCTATTTGGAATCTACACAAACTAAAAAATTTGAGGATGGGTGACTGCAGAAAGCTACGACTTATTCCAATCAAGGTTGACAAGAGTAATTCCTCACAATTTGTAAGTGCTCCTACTGTTTCTCTGAACATCAAGTATCTGAATGTTGGAAACACAAAAATGGAAGAAATTCATCCATCAATTGTTGAACGTTTGCCTCATCTTAAGTGGCTTCGTCTAGGCGGAAGAAACGTCAATATAATAACACATGTCCCGGAGAGCGTAAGACATCTGAACCTAAGCAGTAGTCTTATAGAAACAATTCCATATTGTGTCATAGGTCTCCCACAACTAGAAAGTCTTTTTGTCTACAACTGCAGACGGCTCATGTCACTAGAGGGTCTTCCCCTTTCACTTAAGTACATCGATGCAAGCAATTGTGTATCACTTGAGAGAGTATGTTTCTCTTTCAATTATCTAATCACACACTTTATGTTCCGCAATTGTTCTAACTTGGATGAAGAATCAAGAAGAGTAATCATACAACAAAGAGTCTACAACAATGTATGGTTACCGGGTAGAGAGCTTCCTGCAGAGTTCACTCACAAAGCTACAGGAAACTCCATAAGCATCCCAATGGTTTTGGATGGTGAGGGAGCTTTCTCTGCGTACTCGGGATTTAAGGCTTGCCTCGTGCTTCCACCAGCCAAGAAGTATGTGTTACTTGTCATAACTTGCCATATAAGAACCAGAGCAGGTGTCTTCATTAAGGAACTAAAGTGGAATTCAGTGAATTATTTTCATTATCAAACTAAACATTTGTTTATATGTGGTGGTGATTTGGTTGGAGTTATACATGAAGTGGATGTGACTGTGAGGGAGATTCTGTTTGAATTCAGCTGCAGTGATAACCACAAGATTATTGTGTGTGGTGTAAGGATCTTGAGTGAAGAAGAAGAGAGTAGTATTAGTGGTGGCAATGTAGGCAGTTGTGACTACCATGCAGAGGGAGATGAAGACCGTAAATCTGAAGCCACTCAAGTCTCTCAATTTGAAAACACTAAGGGCGGTGAATGTACATGTTGTTGGAGCTGGCTTAAGAACATTTGGTCTGGAGAAGAAAATGATGAAGAAGACATTATATCCATTATGGTTCAAAAATGATGATGGTGTTTGTGTATATATGTGTTTTCTCTTGCTAATTTTTTATGTTTCTTTAATGGTGTTTAATTGGAATTGCAATGTGAAAGCTGTATATATATATTTGCCAAAATCTGATAGCAGTATATACTATTCAAACCTCAAGAAGATGGAATCTGAATCTCTCGAATGCTACAAATTTGAGTCAGTGCTTTGGATCAGATCTTCCTTCCTCTAATTCAATTTTTCATAAACCGAGTTTATGTATGAAATAGTGGAGCAACTGTGTCACATATCTTTAGCTTCCAAATAAGAGTTGTTCCACACAAAAAATAAATAAATCATAAGGGTTTTAAAAGATTTCTTAAGATCTTTCACTCTTTTGATGCTTTACAAATACAAGTTACCTTTGTCTTGCAGTGAATGAATCTTACAAAACGTTTATGAACTTGGACCACCTCTTTTGAACCAACGTATGAACTCTCTTAATTTTCTTACAATCACTCTTTCTTACGATAAGACACCTAGTTTGACCGTCCATGACACAGCTTTCACAATAAAATCAACTCATATGTTTAAAAAAGTGGTCCTAATAAGATTGGCACTAACACAATTAGTCCTCTCTCTCACGCTTTCTTTCTCAGTCCCACGCTGCCATCAATAGAAAAGTCTTCTTTCAAAGAAAAACTACATCATCATCTTCTTCTCTATCTTCTTCTATACAGACAAAGACGACCAATTATATTAATTAATACTTTTCTCTTACAGGAATCTCTTCCACAGAGCAAAGCAAAACTGGAACTAGTCGTTTTGTTCTTCTTCTACTACTACTTGCAACATTCTCTTGCTTCTCCTTTAGGCTCTGTTTCGGCCAAGACAAAATCACGTTCACTACTTCGATCAACGACTCAGATACCTTTCTCTCCAAAAGTGGTGTTTTCAGGTTTGGTTTCTTCACTCCTGTAAATTCCACTACTCGGTTACATTACGTTGGATTTGGTACAACAAGATTCCAAAACAAACTGTGGTTTGGGTCCCTAACAAAGACACTCCCATCAACGACACTTCCGGTGTTGTTTCCATCTCTGACAACGGAAACCTCGTGGTTATTGATAGTGGAAACCGCATTCTATGGTCAACCAACGTCACAGTACCAGTGGCTCCAAATTCCACTTGGGTTCAGCTGATGGATACTGGGAATCTTGCGTTCCAGGGTAACAGAAAAAACGGAGAGATTCTGTGGGAGAGTTTCAAGCATCCTTATTACTCTTTCTTGCCAATTATTACTTGGGACCAACAACAGAACTGGAGAGAATCTAAAGCTTACTTGCTGGAGAAACTATCAAGATCCTTCAACAGGGAACTATACAACCGGCCTTGCTTCTTTAACGTTTCCCGAGCTCACGTTTCGCGAGCTTCTGATATGGAAGAACAATGTTCCAATTTGGCGTAGTGGACCGTGGAACGGTCAGGTTTTCATCGGTTTACCGGATGTGGATTCTCTTCTATTTCTTGATGGGTTTAATCTTATCAATGATAAGCAAGGAACATTTTCACTGTCACTTTCTAATGATTCTTTCATGTATCACTTTAACTTGGATCCTGATGGAACCATATATCAGAGAGATTGGAGCACTTCTTTGAGAAATTGGAGGATCGGTACAAGGTTTCCGTCGACATATTGTGATGCATATGGTATATGTGGTCCATACGGGAGCTGAAGTTCCCGGGAAGATCTGCCTTGTGAATGCGTTAAAGGGTTTGTGCCGAGGAACAGCACAAAGTGGAATGCAAAGAATTGGAGTAGGATGTGTGAGAAAAGGTCAATTGCGGTGCGAGAGGCAGAGCAATGGAGGAGCAAAAGGAGATATGTTTGTGAGAGTGCAGAAGATGAAAGTACCAGTCAATGCGGTACAATCTGATGAGCAGGATTGTCCTAAACAATGTATAGATAACTGTTCTTGCACTGCTCATGCTTTTGATCGGGGAATCAGATGCATGCTTTGGAGTGATAACTTGGCTGATATGCAATCACTCTTGAGAACTGGCATTGATCTTTATTTTTGACTTCCGCATTCTGAACTCAGTGAGTGAAAAAACATCTACTAGTCTCACTTGTTTCTTTCTTATTTGAATGTTTTACAAACCGCACCGAGTTGATAGTAACAAAAGTCTCTACATATACATATGGATTTGTATGCTGTTGTTACTATAGAACCGCACGGCAGTTGTTCCATAGTTGTTCGTATATTGCGATTTGGACACTTAATTGACTTAAGTTTTCTCACCAAATCTTGTAGAAACACATAACAATCGAGCAATTATCATCATTGCACCCGTGCTAGGGGTTGCGTTCGTTGCTGTTGTCTGCCTTCTTTTAGCATGCAGGAAAATCAAAAAATGTCCAGGTTAGAGTTTATTGATGATGTTAAAATCTTCCGATTGTTCCTTTTAATATAATTTGTTTGCTTTATTGCCTTACCAGATACAAGTTCGCAGCTAATGTTTAAGAGAATGGAAGCACTTACAAGTGGCAATGAGTCTGCTTCTAACCAAGTGAAGTTCAAGGAGCTTCCACTCTTTGAGTTTCAAGTGTTAGCTACAGAAACTGATAGATTCTCTCTAAGAAACAAGCTCAGACAAGGTGGATTTGGGCCTGTTTACAAGGTGAAAATGGCATCTAACAAGAATCCGTTTTTGAAAAGAGTCTCAGACTACTAACTGATTGTAAAGTAATCTTTCTAACAGAGCAAATTGTCAGAAGGGGAAGAAATTGCAGTGAAGAGGCTCTCACAGGCATCAGAACAAGGACTTGAGGAGCTTATGAACAAAGTGGTTGTGATCTCCAAGTTGCAACATGGGAATCTGGTGAAGTTACTTGGTTGTTGCATTGAAGGTGAAGAAAGACTGCTAGTCTACGAATATTTGCCAAATAAAAACTTGGATGCCTATCTATTTGCCAATTAATGATTTTGTTAGCTTTTTTCTTCATACTCATTGAAGCAAAAGATTCTTGACTGGAAGACTCTGTTCAACATAATGGAAGGAATTTGCAGAGGTCTTTTGTACCTTCACAGAGATTCAAGACTAAAGATCATACACATGAATCTAAAAGTAAACAACATTTTGTTAGATGACAATTTGAACCCAAAAATATCTGATTTTGGGCTTGCAAGAGTTTTTCGAGCAAATGAAGATGAAACTAACACAAGAAGGGTTGTTGGAACTTAGTATGTATCCATTCTTAATATTATAAAAACAAATGTTTTGAAAACCGGTTTTGTCATAACCAATTTGAATTAGTTTTTCTTTTCTTTTCTTTTTTGTTATTGCAACGACTATATGTCACCTGAATATGCCATGGATGGTTTAATTTTAGAAAAACTGACGTCTTTAGCTTGGAGGTTATACTTTTAGAGACGTACTGATGAGAATTTTACTACACGCGATACACGTCGTTTTTTAGGGGGTCACCCAGAAATGATACATCGGAAGAATCTTTTGGGTCTTCTTTTTTTTTATGACAGACACAGACGTAACAATCAAATTTTGATTCACCGCCGTATGGCTGACCGGCGATTACTAGCGATTCCGGCTTCATGCAGGCGAGTTGCAGCCTGCAATCTCATAAGTGAGAGAAAAAACTCTCACAAGGAAGAAAACAATCTAAAACTTTTAGCTTATGTACGTGTGAACTAATAATACAATGTTTAGTTACTTCACTAGCTTTGAAACTTACGTTTAGTTTGGTCCTTTTACAGGCGTGGAAGCTGTGGAATGAAGGTGAGCCTGCTTCTCTAGCAGATCCAACCGTCTTTGACGAGTCTTTCGGGAAAGATATAACAAGATTTGTTCAGATTGGTTTGTTGTGTGCCCAAGAAGCTGCAAACGATAGACCAAACGTTTCAACCGTGATTTGGATGCTAACCACCGAAAACACGAATCTCAAGAACCGAAACAGCGTCCGTTAATAGCAAGAAGAGGATCTTCTGACCAGAGTAGTCTCTCTATCAATGATGTGAGCCTCATAGCTGTAACAGGGCGTTAACCTCACAAAGCCAATATGGCTGTTTATATAATAGTATGTAAATTTTTGCAAATGTTGAGTGGGCTTCGACTTCATACGTACAAGTGGGCTTCGACTTCATACGTACAAGTGGGCTTCGTCTATTTCTGTTTGGGCTCGAGCTGCTAGTGAATTGGACCTCTAAGCTTGGGCTGTGTTATCGTAAGTCCATCTGGGTTTTCAAGTCGGCTTACGCCTTTGACTGGCCGTTAAAAAGACGCTGAGTCAGCATCGTCTTCTACAAGCAAGAGCGAGAAAGCTAACAACCTGAAACAGAAAGAAAACAGAGGCGATCAGAGTACGGAAACAGAGAGAATCAAGATCGAAGAGAGAAGAGTCTTATCTCGAGATAGAAGAGCACCGGATCAGGAGAAGAAGTATCCATAGCTGCTTCTATTGAGATTCCGATTACCGGAAGTGTATTTCGGAGTGTATGTGATCATACCAAGATTTTGTACCGATCTAATGACATAGTGAAAGCTTGAGAGTTTCGATCTCTCCCCAGACAGTAGGCAACGAAGTCTGGGTAAACAATCGTGTGTGTTTGTTTTGGTTTCATGCTTTTGTGTACTCATAGGATTGAATCGAACATTAGAATGACGTTAGAATCGTAGATCTCGATAGATCAAGCGTAACATAAGTTCAACAAGTGGTATCAGAGTATTTGGTTGCTTGATAAAGGAGATTACGGTTGGATAAGCTCATAGTTTCGGATCTTTAAAGATCGAACTATTATCTTGTCTTTTGCTGTGGATTACTGGTTTTCTGGTTTCTGAAAAGGAGTTAAGAATGGAGCCTACGCAAGGCCGATTCGAGATGGAGAAGTTCGACGGGAAGGGAGATTTTGGTTTGTGGAAATACAAGCTATTAGGTCAGCTCGAGATTCAGGGACTTGCAACTGTACTTGAAGATAATGCTACTCTTTACAAGAGTCAGAGAAGTTGGAAGAAGGTGCATCACCAGTTATTGATCCTCTTAAAGTTGCTAAGGATACAAGAGTCAAGAACTTGCTAGGAACATGCTTGAGTGACATGATTCTAAGGAAGGTGATGAATGAGCCGACTGCTCTAAAGATGTGGAAAGCATTGGAACGTGATTATCAGACAAAAACGCTTCCGAACCGCATCTATCTAAAGCAACAGTTTGCAAGCTACAAGATGGAGGAATCAAAGAGTATAGAGGAGAACCTAGACAGTTTCTTAAAGCTGATAAGCGACTTAGCTAGCCTCAACATACAAGTGAGTGATGAAGACCAGGCAATACAAATCCTGACCAGCCTTCCACCACAGTATGAGGCCCTGGTTCACACATTGAAGTATGGAACAGGAAAAGATACCTTTACGGTGCAGGTTGTGACAGTGTCAGCTTATGCAAAGGAGATTGAGCTGAGACAGTGAGGTATTTTTGGAAAGTCTAAGTCAAACTCTAAAGGTCTCTACGTAGAATCAAGAGGAAGACCAAAAGATAAAGGTTACAAGTTTAAAGGAAGGTCAAAGTCTAGAGATGGAAGGTCGAAATCCAGGCCTAGATTAAACAGGAATACGAACAAAACAGGATGCTTTATATGTGGGAAAGACGGTCATTGGAAAAGGGAATGTCCACAGAACTGGAATAACCAGTCAAGAAAAATGATTCGTCAAATTCAGTGAATGTCGTCACAGAACCTAAGCAACCACTAGTGCTCACAGTCAGTGTTCAGGATACTAAGGAGGAATGGGTTCTGGACTCCGGTTGTTCATTCCACATAACACCGCAGAGAAATGTGCTATTTGATTTCAAGGAGACAGAAGGAGGGAAGGTCCTTATGGCAAACAACACACAATGCAAAGTTAAAGGCATTGGGAAGATTCGTATTACGAATGAAGACGGTGTTGAAGTAATTCTGACAGACGTTAGATACATGCCTAATATCAGCAGAAACCTAATTTCTTACGGTCTCCTAGAAAAAGCGGGATGTACATATGAAGGTGGAGATTTCAAAGTGCAGTTCTATAAAGGAGATCAGCGAGTGATATCAGGCAAGTACAGGGATGGTCTATACTATCTACAAGGAAAGGTATCAACGGCTGAAGCTAACATCACTAAAGCAGAACCTGACATGACAAAATTGTGGCATTCAAGGCTTGGGCATATGAGTGTGACTAACATGAATGTGCTGATCAAGGAAGAGTACATTAAGCTTAAGGAAATGGAGAAACTTGAGTTCTGTGAAAGTTGTGTACTTGGGAAGTCACACAAACAAAGTTTTCCTACGGCAAAGCACACAACAAAAGCTATATTGGACTATGTTCACTCTGATTTGTGGGGCTCACCGTCTACTCCAGAAAGTCTAGGTGGTTGCAGATACTTTGTGAGCTTCATTGAAGATTTCTCAAAGAAAGTATGGGTCTATTTTTTGAAAACTAAAGACGAGGCTTTTGAGAAATTCAGAGATTGGAAAGAGGCTGTGGAAAATCAGACAGGAAGACGTATCAAGTGCTTGCGTACAGATAATGGTCTTGAGTTTTGTAACTCGAAGTTTGATGGGTTATGCAGAGAATCAGGTTTACGGAGACATCGAACTTGTACCTACACTCCTCAACAAAATGGTGTATCTGAAAGGATGAATAGGACCATAATGGACAAAGTCAGAAGTATGCTAGCTGAAACGGGTTTGGGACAGGAATTTTGGGGAGAAGCTACTTCTACTGCAGTATATCTGATAAATAGAACTCCAAACTCTACCATCGGTTTCAATTTGCCAGAGGAGTTGTGGTCAGGACAGAAACCAGACTTATCACATCTGAGAAGGTTTGGGTGTACAGCATATGTTCACACCATACAGGAAAAGACGAGTCAGAGAGCTTTGAAAGGCACATTTGTAGGATATCCGTTTGGTGTGAAAGGTTACCGAGTCTGGATGGAAGATGAAGGCAAATGTATCACCAGCAGGAATGTTGTCTTTCACGAAGATGAAGTCTACAAAGACCTTAAAGGGGAGGAAAAGTCTGTTCAAAACTCTCAAGTTAAGAAGAGGGACAAACGTGTCACTTTCAGCGATGAGTTAGTAAAGGGACCATCTTTGAGAGTTATGGAATATGGTGAGACGTCAGGTCAAGGTGGAGAAGTATCAGATACAAAAGATTTTGATCCAGAAAACACAGATATACCAGAAGAAGATTCTGAGGGTTCTGATAACTCAGAAGAGGAAGATGAAGGCTCAAATCGAAGAAACCAGTCACTAGATGAGTATGTGCTTGCTAGAGATAGAGAGAGGAGAAGAAATGTCAGACCACCCTCAAGGTTTGATGATGCAAATTTAGTAGCCTATGCATTGCTCGTCGCAGAAGAACTGGAGATAGATGAACCAAAGTCCTACAAGGAAGCTATGGAGAGCAAGGAAAGAAAGTTCTGGAAAAATGCAGCTAAAGAAGAAATGGTCTCACTGGAGAGAAACGGAACCTGGGTTTTAGTTGAGAAACCAATAAACCAGAAGTTTGTTGGAAGTAAATGGATTTTCAAACTAAAGCCAGGGATACCAGGGGTGGAAGATAGACGTTTCAAGGTAAGATTGGTAGCAAAAGGCTATTCTCAGAAAGAAGGGATTGATTACAACGAAATATTTTCTCCAGTGGTAAAGCACGTTTCTATTTGGATTCTACTATCAATTGTGGTAAATCTAGATTACGAGCTAGAACAAATGGATGTGAAGACGGCTTTCTTACACGTGGAATTGGATGAAAGAATTCTGATGGAGCAGCCCGAGGGTTTTGTAAAGAAAGGGGATGAGAACAAAGTCTGTTTGCTGAAGAAATCTTTGTACGGATTGAAACAATCTTCCAGGCAGTGAAATTTGAAGTTTGACAGTTTTATGAAGAAACAAAATTTCATAAGGAGCCAGTTTGACTCATGTGTATACATGAAAGACGTAAACTCAACCAAAGCTGTCTACATGCTGTTGTATGTGGATGACATGTTAATTGCTTCTGGAAATTTGAGAGTTATTCAAGCTTTAAAGGATAGTTTGAGTAATGAGTTTGAGATGAAGGATTTGGGAAAGGCTTCAAGAATTCTGGGCATGGATATCATTCGAGATAGAGAGAAAGGCACATTGATCTTATCTCAACAGAAGTATCTGGAGAAAGTTCTTAAAACTTTTGGAATGTTTGAAGTTAAGCTTGTTGTTACTCCCACTGCGTCACATTTCAAGCTCAGAAGCCTACATCCTAAGGAAAGAGCCGAGGAATTTGATTACATGAAGAATGTTCCGTATGCTAGTGTTGTGGGAAGCCTAATGTATGCTATGATTGGGTCTCGTCCTGACTTAGGGTTTGCAGTCGGTCTTATAAGCAGGTTTATGGCACATCCTAGCAGAGAACATTGGGAAGCGGCTAAATGGTTTTTAAGATATGTAAAGGGAGCGTATGATTTGTGTTTGAATTTCAGGAGAAGTTCTGATCTCAAAGTTGAGGGGTTTTCAGATTCAGACTATTCTACAGATTTGGACAAACGGAGATCTGTCTCAGGAATTGTGTTTAAATTCGGAGGAAATACAGTTTCATGGAAATCGGGTTTGCAATCAGTGGTTGCTCTCTCGACGACAGAGGCAGAGTACATGGCCCTGACTCTGGCTGTGAAAGAAGCTATTTGGTTAAAAGGTATTTGCACAGAGATGGGATTTGAGCAAAACAGTGTAAGGATACACTGTGACTCTCAAAGCGCAATAGCATTGTCCAAAAACACAGTTCATCATGAGCGTACTAAACATATGGATCGAGATTTTCATTTCATCAGAGACGTAGTTTCAAAAGGGTGGGTCTCTATAACTAAGATTCATACATCCATCAACCTAGCGGATTTCTTGACTAAAACGGTACCTGGTTCAAAGTTCCAGCTCTGCCGTGAAGGTTTGAACATCGCCTGAGCGAATTGGTAGCTCCAGGTAACTCCAGTGTGTACCTCAAAAGTGAAAAAATTACCAGTTTCAGAAAAAGAAAAAAAAACTGGGAAAGAGAAACAATGGTCTGAGGTGGAGTTACCTGAGAGTTTGAAGGAGCTTTCACAACTTGTGAAGCTTCAGGTGGAGTGTCGTTCGGGTGTGTAAATGGTTGTCTTCAATCTCGTAAAGGGAGAGATCTCGAAAATAAAAGAAGCATATGAATTCAGGGTCAATATGGGTTGTGAAGTGGAATAGTTTGAGAAGGACTATTCATACACAGAAAAGGAGAGATCAAGTCGAGAAAAGGAGTTACCTTTAAAGGCGTTCAGAAGGTCAGTTGTCTCGAGAAGGTTTCTTACTGTCTCTCAGGTGGGACTGCGGATGTGAGACTCCGAGAGAGAAAAAAAAATAAAAAAAAAAATAAAAATAAATGTTCTCCGCCGTGTGTTGAGCTAGAAAGCAAAGTGGGCTTGTCGGCAGGAAGAGAGAGGTGGAAACCAGAGGTATTAGGGTTTTCTCGTTACTAGTCTGAAGTCAAAGAGGTGGAGTTTTGTTGAGTGGGCTTCGACTTCATACGTACAAGTGGGCTTCGTCTATTTCTGTTTGGGCTCGAGCTGCTAGTGAATTGGACCTCTAAGCTTGGGCTGTGTTATCGTAAGTCCATCTGGGTTTTCAAGTCGGCTTGCGCCTTTGACTGGCCGTTAAAAAGACGTTGAGTCAGCATCGTCTTCTACAAGCAAGAGCGAGAAAGCTAACAACCTGAAACAGAAAGAAAACAGAGGCGATCAGAGTACGGAAACAGAGAGAATCAAGATCGAAGAGAGAAGAGTCTTATCTCGAGATAGAAGAGCACCGGATCAGGAGAAGAAGTATCCATAGCTGCTTCTATTGAGATTCCGATTACCGGAAGTGTATTTCGGAGTGTATGTGATCATACCAAGACTTTGTACCGATCTAATGACATAGTGAAAGCTTGAGAGTTTCGATCTCTCCCCAGACAGTAGGCAACGAAGTCTGGGTAAACAATCGTGTGTGTTTGTTTTGGTTTCATGCTTTTGCGTACTCATAGGATTGAATCGAACATTGGAATGTCGTTAGAATCGTAGATCTCGATAGATCAAGCGTAACATAAGGTCAACAGCAAATTTTGTTATTCTGCTAGATTAAAGAATAAAAGATGTATTTCAGACAAGTTATGTTCAGCTTCACTGTTTACAGATTTTGTATTATAATTACCTGGCATACTGGTTCCACCTTTTTCCTTTTTCACCTTCTACATCTCTTAAAAATATTCAATATTATTGATGTCCACGAAAAGTTGTATGTTCATCGTATGTGTAAATACTAATTAGTAATACTAGTCAACAGTTAGTTGACTTATTTTTATGTTCACTTTCACATGAAAGATCTCATCATGAGGTCCGATCTATAAGCATCGTCACTCAAATCATTCCTGTCAAGCATTGTCACATGCATAAACCAAACTTTATTCATTTCACAAATTAATCGGATTAGAGCTTTGTCAAGCTGAGCTCCACATATAGATTTATTACCAAGTCTATTTATTTGGTAACTGTGCTCATGTCAAGTACAACACCATAGGAAACATGCATAGAGGAAACCTCTAGATTTTGGAGAACGATGTGACAGTCTTGAACTCGTGATTCTCTGGAAGGGAAGCGTTTCCAGGTCGAATTGATATAACCGCCTCCAGACCTTTCACCGGAATTGAGAAAATGTCAGTTCCTTTAAACAGAATCTCAAACCAGTTTTGAAGTAAAATAGGATTCAGTGAGTTTTGTTTGTGTTTTTACCAGCAGCTTTTGCAGCAGTAGCTTCTTGGTAAACATCTGTGACAAAAAGAATCTCTGAAGGATCATCCACTCCCAATGTTTCTGTAATCTCCTTGTAACTCTTGCTTTCTTTCTTGTTTCTACATCCAAGAAACGTATGGGATGTGATCATGTGTAGCAGATGGATCATATACCCTACTGAAATGGAAGTGATAGAGCTTTTGTTATACCCGATTGTAGTGTCGAAAAAGCCTGATAAATACTTCCTCAGATCTCCATAGTTTGTGTTCCCAAAGAGAAGCCTTTGCGCTAATCGACTACCACTTGAATATATATAAACCTATTCACAATCAAAACATTAGACATGCGACTAAAAGAAAACGCCATTTCTCTAAAAGATACATGAACAGACCTTAATTCCAGAAGAATGCCATTTCTCTAAAGCCTCTGCTACATCCTCGAAAACAACAGACTTCAGTTCATTACATTCAAAACCTGTTCTCCATATGTGACCCTGCAATACAAAGATTCATATACTCATATCAGATATTATCAAATCAACAAAACAAAACAAAACAGAAAGAGGGAAACTTGTTTTTTTCTCTCACTTGCAATTCCTTTAAAGCAGTGATCTTTCTTGAGACTCCGAGAGGGAAAAGAAAGAAAAAAAATATGTTCTCCGCCGTGTGTTGAGCTAGAAAGCAAAGTGGGCTTGTCGGCAGGAAGAGAGAGGTGGAAACCAGAGGGATTAGGGTTTTCTCGTTACTAGTCTGAAGTCAAAGAGGTGGAGTTTTGTTGAGTGGGCTTCGACTTCATACGTACAAGTGGGCTTCGTCTATTTATGTTTGGGCTCGAGCTGCTAGTGAATTGGACCTCTAAGCTTGGGCTGTGTCATCGTAGGCCCATCTGGGTTTTCAAGTCGGCTTACGCCTTTGACTGGCCGTTAAAAAGACGCTGAGTCAGCATCGTCTTCAAGAAGAGAAGAGGGAGAAAGCTAACAACCTGAAACAGAGAGAAAACAGAGGCGATCAAAGTACGAAAACAGAGAGAATCAAGATCGAAGAGAGAAGAGTCTTATCTCGAGATAGAAGAGCACCGGATCAGGAGAAGAAGTATCCATAGCTGCTTCTATTGAGATTCCGATTACCGGAAGTGTATTTCGGAGTGTATGTGATCATACCAAGACTTTGTACCGATCTAATGACATAGTGAAAGCTTGAGAGTTTCGAACTCTCCCCACACAGTAGGCAACGAAGTCTGGGTAAACAATCGTGTGTGTGTGTGTTTTGGTTTCATGCTCTTGCGTACTCATAGGATTGAATCGAACGTTTAGAATGACGTTAGAATCGTAGATCTCGACAGATCAAGCGTAACATAAGGTCAACAATGAGGTAAAGTGCAAAGGTACTTCTAAATCTTTCTCTAAAGTTAGAGTTATTCTCACACATAAGCTGAAAGAGAAAGGAGAAGCTGCTGTAAAGGGGTTGTTGAGTAGAGCTTTGAAGTTGAACATATTTGATTGTGGAGCTTGTTTTGGAACAAGCCCTCATGCTCAACCCGACTGATCCCTGTCACCAAATCAAGCTACTGACTTACACCAAGCGCTTGGTGGGAGGCAACCCACTGTTAAAACCCAGAAAATTTTAGA